>CAUJRU010001467.1:0-149563 GCA_963277665.1 Viscum album | reverse complement strand
GGTCATTATCGCTCTCATGTGGCTTCATGGGGTCCCAAAATCAACAAAAGGTTGACGATGGTCAGAAATGTATCAACCAATTGGATTAAGAAACATGTTAGGCTAATTTTATACTATTATAATAATATTTTTTTACACTTATTTTCTAGATTTACCCTTTAACCATGGTAAATAAAATATTCACTAATGTAAATTTTCATAATGTCTAAAAATTAAGGTTAAATATTTTCACAATTTTTACCTACTAATTCCAAATACGGAATCCATTTTTCTATATTAAAATCACATAAGTGGCACAAATTAAATTAGAAATAATTCCCACTGTCAAAACTAAAAGCGTTTTTTATGAAATATTAACTATCAAAAGATTGAAACTTGATTATGTCCAATTTGATTGAAAAATTACTTCCAATACCCAAAATTATATTTAATGGTAAAAAATAATATATTTAAATTTTAAAACCAATTAAAATGATAATGTATCCTTATAATTGTTTTTAATAAAATGTAGTTTTGAATTAGAATGCAGTATTTTTTAGAATTTATTAAAAAATAATTTTATTTGAAAAATACCAAAAATATTCCCAATGTAAATTTTGATGTTACAATTCTAAAGAATTATTATATGTAGTCATGTAGAACATATAAATGTGACCATAATAATATTTAAATAGGGTTCTCTATCAAAAGGCAGTAAATCGACCGTTTAATGGATATTGAAGTATTTATGCTAAAAAATGGATTTTTTTATTTTAAGCCTCTATCATTTACTAGGTAAATGTATAAACATTTCACAAACAAGTATATTCATATTGTAGTTAATTGTTTCCATTCCTACCAATTAAATAGCTAGGAGTTAACTTCCATTTAAAAAATATAATATTATTATATTTCAGTATGACTCAGCATTGGGTGAAATATATGATTTCAAAGAAACACATTGTTGTGTATCAGGTATTCCATAAAACATTTCATTCCCATTAAAGTAAATTTAATATTTAAAGAATAAATTTTAATAATTATGAAAATTTTATATTCATTACTTACCTGGGAAGTTACATCCATCCCCCCATTCGAGAAATGTGTTATCAAAATTTTAAAACAGGGCTTGGAAACATCATTGAAAGTCCCGCATCAAAAAAAGAGTCAATAAAAATATCACATTAAAAGAAAGAATGTGAAATTCAATGGTCACCCGAGATAGCCCATACTAGGATTACATGAAGAAAATCTTTGATATAGAAGATAAAAAACATCATGGTTTGATGGACTGTGGTAAAAAACATGTTAATGGAATGTTAAGCACATAAAAATCACAATCTTGTGATAGGTTAAACGATCATTGATTCCCCAGTAGAAATATATAATGGAAAATTTTTTCTTAAAGTTACTTTTCAAAAGGTTGATGATTTTTTAAGATATTCAATAAGAACATAAGGAAATAATCTTACATTCCATATAAATGTTCATCCTTTACTATATTTCTTCCACAAAATCATCATTTCTCCAAATGATGAGTATTCAAGATTACTTGTTCACATTGAAAGAGGTATAATGAACTTCTATAGAATCACAAAATACACAAAAGATGAACTATATTTTTCCTAAGTCTGTAGAGATTATAAAAAAATGGTTATTACAAGATCAAATAATCCCCAAAAAGTATAATCTTTTGAAAAAATTAAAAATAATCCTAATCGCCGAAATTTGTCAAACCATACCCAAAGATCAACAAATACCATTAAATAAACAATTTTCTATAAAATTATTCCATGTAATTCAAACTACAATTGAAACCCAAATCTTATAATGATTTAATCACATAGTATTCCACGATAAATCAGAACACTTATCTTTATATAACATCAGTCACTCTTAAAGACTATTACTGAAAAGTAATTATATTAATCACATATTCAACAAGATAGGTTAATCATTTCAATAAATAATGAAAATATATATATTTCTATAATATAAACATAGATTCTCCCCAAATAAAATTTCAACCATTACTCTAGAAATGAGATACCATAGTATTCTATTTCCCTTAAGCGTATAATGTTTCCAAAAGTGAAAACATCATATAAAATGAACTTTAGCACTTAATTTTCAAATCATTTTCTTATATTATGGATATCCATTTTATAAAACATAAGTTCCAAAAATAAACATATTATTGATCCAAAAATTCATTTAACATAAAATAATAAGTCATACTAAATAGGGACTTCACGTAGGACAGTGGTAGGTGATGCACCCTTGTCGACCTTTAGTTGTTTGATTGATTCCTATGGCCATTCCAAATGTGTTCGATTGTCACAAATCCTATGGTTTTTCATTTTCAGCAAACACAAAAATTACCCTTTCATGTTTTATCATGAATGATCGCTTATAACATTAATTTTCATCTCAATATATTAAAACCTCCAAATACTATATATTGTCTTTTTTTCACTTACATATGAAAAAATAAAACTATTCAAAATAGAAAGAGCATCATACCTTGATCATGGTGTCAATATGGTTTTATCATCATCTTATCCATGTAGGTAGATGGTCCATGAATTGAATAAAATATTTAGAGATCCTTAAAATTCAATTTCTTCCTTTATCCAAATACACATTGCAGAACTTGGGTTATATGGTTGTTCATTGAAAAAAAATTTCTTAAAATAATCATGTATGAAAAATATTTTCCAAACATCTGATAAAACATCAGATATATAAAACAGTCGTACCAAATTTGAGTTGAAACATTCAAATAAATTTTCTTTTTAAATAACAGTAGTATGTGCTAATAGACTATTTGTAAGAGAATATATACATATGTAAGAAAATGGTCTCCTTCTTCAACACAATTTTAAAAATCATAATATGCTTCAAAATGTTGTGATAAGGTAAAATATTTGAATATTTCTTGTTAATATTAAACATTCATGAAAATAAAAGAATATTGATAGAATAATATTTTATTAAATAAAACTAATGATCCATGACGATATCAAGGGATTGTGAAGTTGTTTGATATCTCAAACAACATCTTACAAGTGAATTGTTGGCTAAAAAAGTTTCACCATCATCTAAACATGACTTTGAAATAATTATTGCAGACATGTCATCAGGAAGAGATAGGAATGTCGTTTGAGATCCTACTACTTTCATTTGTAACATTCTTTCCTCGATCCGAAAAATTTATATAACTAAGACTTAAATGCAATAATATACATAGGGACGAACCATGTGTTTTACAAAAACTCATAATCCCTATAGTTCTCTAAACCGACCACTGATAACATCAATAAGGACCCATCATTAAAACATTAAATAATATTGATTTAAAAGAGTAATTCACAATGAGGATATTTTCCAGTTTAGTGTTTTAGAGAATTTTTACATAACTAATACTTATCAACTTTAAAATTACATGTAGACACTACTACTCAGTTTCCATTTTTTCATAAAATAATAACTCTTAAAAATAATCATAGCTAGTTACATGTTTTAGATGAAATGAATTTTCCTAGATCCCATCTGTGACCCTATCCATCATTAAGTCCTCTGGAAAACATTTCAAAAACAAGGGATGAGCATAAAAAGCTCATTTATGGTTATAAAATAATGATATAAAACATTAGACCATCAATAAATACAAATCAATGAAACCATAGTTTTCCATAATAACATACCTCATGAAATCATATGATTTATGAATAACACACAGAATTCATAAATGATAATGTTAACTTGTGTCATACATATCATACATACGTTGTAGCTATCACAACTACATAGGTAGTTACGTTAGAATACCCATCACGGAATATTCCTTAAATCTCTTAGGAGAAACATTAACGTTTACCTCCATTATATTACCCAATGCATTGGAGAGATATCTTGTCCTCACCCGCCCCAGGATTATCATGGAACCACCTATATACATAAAGAATTCCCAAAAATCATAACATAATCATAACACATAACACAAGAATAATGAAAATTTAACTTTTCTACATTAAAATCACAATATATTATATCAGATATTGAAATAAACAATGCATTATCAAACCATTTTTAAAAAAAAATAATAATGTTATTTTTGGAATAAAAGTGTCCCATACCACTTTTATGCTTTTAAAAGAAATAACATTTTAAAACATTAATTTCTATATAAGTAAATCCTTAATAAAAATTTTTTTAAAAGGAAATTAATGAGAAATATTTTGATGATTAAATCATTAAATCATTTTAACTGATATTTTAGTTAAAGAGTGACTAAGAAACTAAGAAACACATGAATACAAATAATTATGGAATAAAATTAAAAAAACATTATAATATCATGGAAATAAATGGAATTGTGATATAATATGCCCAAGGACAACATTAACACCATTTAAATGTGAGATGGTGCATAACATCAATGAAGACTCAATGGAATGTACATTTACATGAAATCCATTATAAAAATAGTATCCATAGATTAAGGATAAATCAATTACATAATTATGTGTGACAAATATATATATATATATATAGTTAATATTATTGGATATTCAGTGTAAAATAATAAGAGTTCATTCACACATATTCATAGCACGTCACAATTAACATGTAGATGTTTATCCGAAAGAATTGAAATTTTGTTAAGTAGTTCCCTTACAAAAAAAATAACATCATAACAATGTCACATAAAATTTAAGAAAAATAGTAGATGAGAGGGAAAAGGGTATCTCATCACTTCGACATAAATTTTATATCAATAAGGATATAGAAGAACATATCCCAACATTAGAAAATAACAAAAAGAAGTCTTCTATAAAGAAGAGTTTAAATGGTTCCCTTACTTGGTAACATGTGAAAGATGCACCACCTAAAAGAAGGGTCATACAATGAAGACATAAATACCCTTATATAAGTGTATATTACAAAATGAATACAAAAAAGGGTTGTACATACACCACACAAAAGAAGATGGTTGCAAATATATCATGAATCTTACGAGAATAAAAAGGGTGATGAAAACCCCTTTCCACGTTGTAATCAATCGATTCATATGAAAATAAGATAATTACCCAAAAATAAATCACAAAATAGCATTATTATAAATAAAATAATGATTATATCTATCAATGTTTAGTTGACAATACAACACATTCAATAAATAAGTGGTGAACAGTGGAAATATCTCGGAATTAATGGTGAGATAAGAAACCCCTTACATCGTGTCTGACTTTACTCGATCATTCATTAGTAAACTAAATAATATATTAAATTTAATTTCTACTTTCATAAGAAAATTCTTCAAGATTATCATTTCATTTATATAAATTATTATCTTGCTATTACAATTAGTTAGTTATTTGATTTCATATCGGACATTTTGTCGATGTTCGGAACTTGAGTTAAAAATGAACATGTTATAATTATAAGTTGTCCATGTGGTCGAAATTACATTATCTATAGAATTATATTCATGATTTATATATCATATAAAAATATATATACAGTCTTTATATATATATATGTATTTATAATATTACATAACATTTGGAGATAAGAAATGAAATACATAGTTCATGGAGAGGATAAGATGTATGTGCGCATAAACGCGAATTTCATTTATATTTTATATTTAATTGAATGAAAATTTAATGATAAATAGGTATAATATAATTCCAGTATAATATCATATATAATTTAATATTACCCATCCTTTATACTTAACATGTATAGAATAAATGAGTCATATAACTTTGAGGGGGAGGTAGTCCTTACTTCCCCAAATAAAATTATCGTAGTTACCCAAAATGGAAAACATAAAGCACTTCTATAAAATTAAAATAAACAATCATTTAAAAATATAATTATAATATATATCACATATAAATTTACATACATCTTAATGAACACAGTAAAATGTGGTCGGAGCAGATTGAACAAGCATCGTTTTGTGAGGAAGTAGTTCTCCATCCACAGAAACAGTATGTTATTTTCCCACTAGATGGAGGTCTATGTTTGTGTAGTTCAAATACATATCATAAAAACAGTATAGTATATTTCGGATACTGTTTTAGTTATTAAATGATTTAATTAATAGGGTATAGGGGGGTGGACACGTAAAATAAAACAAAAGAACTTCAGAGAAGGCGTAGCATTAAAATCGTGTTTCTTCCTTTGGTTTGAAACAAAAATTTTAATTGAATTGTCTTATGCCTTTGGTAAGGAATATAAGAGGAGGAGAGGGGTGTATGGGGATTAGTTAGTCATACTTAAGATGAGCCCAGGGGCTTTTGATGTGTGAGGAATCTGTTTCTAGTGAGGGCTTCTTATAAGGGAGAGGAGGGGCTCTTTAGGAATGTTTAAAAATATTATTTTATTATAAAATTATTTTCTGTTTCTAAAGGTAAAAAAAATATTATTGTCTAAAATAAGATGTCTCATGTTATAAATAAAATCATCCAATAATAATTGGACAGGTTTTTGATATTTTTATAATTTTTATAATATTTTTTTAATCATTAATTAATGAGGTAAACACTATATTAATATTACGTCATAAATATTCTTATTTATTTGACGTCTAAAAATATTTAAAAAATTATCATGATGTAGGAAATATATTTATCTTTCAAATTAATATTAATAGTAGAATAGAAAACACATATAACCTCATGTAATAATTATTTTACTAAAAGATATATGTTTGTGTCGTTTTTGTCATTACATTAAACTAATAAATATAATGTGTCATTATCACTCTAATGTGGCTCCATTTGGTCCCAAAATCAACCCATGTATTCCCATGGTCTGAAATGTATAATGAAATAAGATTATGACAATGTTAGGGTAATTTAATATTATAATAAAAATATTTTTTTACCTTTATATACTAGATTTACCCTTTAACCGTGGTAAATAAAATACTTACTGAAGAAAATCTTCATAATGTCTAAAAATTAAATTTACAAATTTAAAAAATATGGACCTCCTTATTCCATATATGGAATCAATTTTTTTCAATTCCAAACATTTAAGTGGAAGAAATTAATTTAAAATTACTTTTTCTTTCAAAACAAAAAATGATTTTTAATAAATAATTATTATCAAATGAATGACACTTTTTTATGTCCAATTTCAAAATAACATTACTTCCATTGACCAAAATTCTATTAAATGGTAATAAAATATAATTAAAATTTAAAACCAATTAAAATGATAGATTAATATTACTAATTAATTAGATTAAAACACAGTTTTGAATTAATTTACATTATTTTACACTACTCATTAAAAATGAATTTTATCAAGAAAAATAAAAAGTTTACCCAAAGTAAATTTTGATATCCCGAATCAAAAAAACAATTTTGTCAAATAAAACATACTACATTTACCAAAACTGTAATTAATGTGGGTTCTCTACTAAAAGGTAGTAAATCAACCTTTTAATGAATATTAGTGTATTTATGATTAAAATCAGATTTTTCTTTTTATAAGACACTAAAATTTATTGGGAAAATATAAAAAAAATTAACAAACATATATATTTATATTGTATTTAGTTATGTACATTCCTAATAATACAACATCTAGGTGACAACAACCATTTAAAATAAAATAACATTATTAATTTTCAAAATGAATCAAGACTGTGTGCCACATAAGATTTCAAAGAAAGCTGTTGTTGCATGTCGGGTATTCCATAAAACATGGCAAAAACATTAAAGTAAAATTAATATTTAATTCATACATTTTAATAAATATTAAAATCTTATATTATTTATCTACATGGGATGTTACATAAATCATTTCCACCAAATCCAAAATTTAAATTAATCAAATATAATTAACTAATTCCAATAAAACACACAACAATTAAGTGGAATATGGGGTTTTTCCAAAATCTCATACGAAATCCATTTCAAATAACTTATTTCACTGGAATTGAGATTTATCGAAACAATTGAATTTTTTTTGAGAAATTTAAATAAAATTAGTAATTAAAATTAATCAAGAAATACTTATTGAATAATTTATCTAATCGGGATGGAACCACCTACATCTTCCTATAACTCAACACTCGCATCATAACCCTTAAATTTGAACAATGGTAGAGAAGACCTCAAAACCCAACATAGATGTAACATTAAACAACAAAATGCATATATCCAAAAATTCCAGTATGATCCATTGAAAATCCAAGAGAGTATAAAGTTAGAAATGTTAAGAAAGAGGGAGAAATCATACTTGATAATTAAATCGCAAGCATATCGATGATTGAAATCCAAAAAAATGGATTCAAAAGGGTTTGAAAGAATCATGATCGCATGGGGAAAAGCCTTGGTCGAGGGAGAATAAAACAGAGAGGATACAAAAGGATAGTCTATTAAGACTCCATATTATGAAATTTTAGTTTGGGTGTTACATGACATGTAATCCCAATACACATCTTGAAATACTCTAATATCATTACTTCCAACAACATGTCTCCTCGACATAAATATTGTTTCTCTAAATTAAAAACATGTCATTTAGTCTTTGATGACATGTAATAACCAATCAAGAAATGTAACCATGATAGTTATAAGTAGTTCACAACATGCTGCAGAGTTGTTACATGATGTGTAACTCTGTTATATGACATGAATTATTAGCAATTCATCATAAAAAATTGATTTAATGGAAATAGTCTAATAACCCATTGTATTCATCATTATATGTATTCTACCAATAAAAAATCAACCCTTACACATACAATGAAAATTGAATACCGTGACAGGGGTTAAGATATACAAATCAAATCCGAAACGATATGTTACAACCTCCCCAACATAAAAACATTCTTTCCTCATAAAGCCAATGAAGAATCATCCATGCTAATGAGATGAGGCCATTACCCTCTCATCAATTCCCCACATACCCAAATGTAATTATTATCCATACAATGATTCCATTTCACATGATCCAATGATATCTTCCTTCCATGAATTACATTGGTCTCAAAATGATATATCTCAACTAATCGATCAGTCAATGAGAAATCATGTTCAGTCTCACGATCAATCCAGCTCAAATTTTGAGATGGATTAGAGTGATACTACCTCATATTTATTTGATAGAATATGTTATGTATTGAAATTATCTGTGGTTGAAGTGTAAAATTGTATGAAACATTCCCCATCTTCAAAAAAACCACAAAAGGCCCACAAAATAAGAGTAAGTTTCCCTTTCCTACTATGTCATCATTGACCCAACCATGACGAAACCATCAAAACACATGTTCACCAATTGAGAACTCCAATAGTCTACAGTTCCAACATGCATAGAACATATATTGGCTATGTGATTTCAACATTCCCTGACGAATCATCTGAATCATTCTTGTCATCTCATGCAAAATACATGGTCCAAACATGGAACTCTCACCAATATCGAACAAAAAAATAGAGATTTACATGGGCGGGAATATGAGGCCTGATAAGGATCCATTCTAATCATGTAATTGTATATATTTTAATATCAGAACTCTAGAAGTCCCAACATATCATCCCATGACCCACCGATGTCGAGAACACATGTGTGAATTATATCATCTGTAATCTGTATTGTTCTCTCTATCAGGGCATCCAACTATAGATTGTATGATATAATCAAGTTAACATAATATATATGTGGACCATGAAGACATATTAATAAATGTGAAATAAAATGAGGATCCCTCATAGATACTATACATATTAAACTGAGTTAAAATGTACAATCTATTTCACATTGTGATTTCCCAATTCCTAAACAATCGATGTATCCTGAATGGGTATACAGTGAGATGAAAAGGTATGATTTTCCATCACAACCCATATCAAATTACTCTTACACTAGGAATGCAGAAACCCAACCACAATGTCCTAGAAAATTTCATACCACTTCCAAATAGGGAATCTTAGTTGTTGTAGTATACCTAAAGGCTTCCATTTCCCAGCATTCACATGTTTGATTGTATAACATTCCAATGAAAACATAAAAATGTAAAACCACATACCAGGACATGAAAAGTAACTCTGCATACCATAAATGATCTTATTATCTCCTGGGTTCACAACCCACTAGTAATTATAGAAATATCCCATTAAAGACTTCCTTGATGAAAATGGTACTACAAAGTGACTCTGAAAGTATAGAACACCCACTATAGATAATTACCATTTGTGAATATTTCTCCCAACCAAAAAGATGGTCTCTAACACTAGAAAATTCAACCTCAATATTTTCATCTTGAAGAATCATTTGACAACAACATATGTCCATTGAACACTCAATAATGAAACTTCATCCCCTTTCCCCTACACTCCAATATACAACTATATAAATAGTGTCACAAATTATACTATTCCAAAGATTCATCCACAACCTGGGTTGGAATGTTCCTAATTAATACTTCTTTAATGACATTTCCATTCCCCATATTATAGGTGATGTCAAATGAGAACTATTTCAGGTACCCCACAAAATGACTTTGGTGGATATTTGAATCATTTGTATAATATACACAACTAAAATTCATTTGTTCAGAATACAAATAAACCATTCGTTCTAAATGTAATATCACCAAAACATAAGAGTGTTCATTATAAATGAATGTTCATGGTCATGGGAATGTTAATTCTTTGAACATGACATTATATAATGAGATCGGTAGGCTAAAACACAACTCAATTTCATAATAACATAGATTAAACTATTACCCAATGCATCCCAATAGACAAAATATCCATGTATATCTTAAAGAAGAGATAAAATCAGCATAGAAATCAATAGATGTTTAAAATCAATAGTATAACTTTGAAATTTATCATTTCAAGAAAACTGCACTCCCTTCCGAGTTATAGGAGTCATTGGAGAAGCCAAAACTGATAAGTCCTTCTCAAACTGAAGATATTTTCCAAAAAAGCCCATGAATAATACAATTTCAAATACATTGCATGGTATCTCCCATGACATGATATGCTTTACCTTATCATGATAAACTAATATATTCTATTCATATTACATATTCCCCATGAATTTCAATTTCCAAATCCAAACTTCATACTTCCATATATTGGCATAAGGTATGTGAATTATCATTAGTCTCAAAACAATTCTCAGATGATGTACTTGATTCTCTTCATATTTACAGTAAATGAGGATAACATCTTCATAGGCCACAAAAAATATATCCAGATACTCATTGAAAATCCTTTTGGTCAAATCTATGAATACATTAGGAGTACTTTTTAAATCAAAAAAAATAACAAGGTACTTGTAATGGACAAACCTTCCCGGAAATATAGTTTTTTAATTGCAACTATATTTTATCCTCATCTTATCACAAACAGATCAATGTTCGATCGATGAATACCACTTCATACATTTTAACTAATCAAACATATCATCAATAGGTGGAAACATATTCTTGTTCTTTTCTGAAACTCAACTGATCATTCAATAATGGACACATGATGTAAGAGAACCACAGACCTTATTTGAGAAGAGAAACTGAACCACCAAATGTGAGACACTCAGTCGTATAAATATTTTACAATAAAATCATCCAACTAGGACTTTGGTTCATTAAGTTCAGATACTTCCCTATGGTAAGATGGTATTGAATCTATTTGAGTTCGAAGCATTAAATAAATAATAAAAATAAACCTCCACTAGAGAGGGAAAACGGATGTAGTCAAAAGGAAACATGTTTGGAAACTTGTCATCGACTGGAGGGATATCACTAGCCATTGAATCACATTATAGATCAAAATAAAAAATGATATAACTTTCCCCAATTCAGAATAAGAAGGTATTTCTATACTCAAACTTGGTTCCCATTGTCTTTAAAAAACAAGAGACACTCCACATGGTGTAGTAAGATATACCCATCAAAAAAACAATCTATACTAGATCTGTTGGCGATAGTCTAATCTATCCAAAATATTATTTCAATATATTTCATGTCAAGAACCAAAAAACTCCAAGCTAGCTCGACATTTGATTGAGAAAAGAAACAATCAGAACTATAGATACTCTGCACCCTCTTCATACAAAAGTGTGTACTAACACTCAGTGCAGAAGAAACTATCGATATATAATGGTTTAGTGAATTAACAATTTATTGTTGATATAAATCAATAATATGCACCAGCATCCAAAATAATATTCACTAATGATGATACTACAGTAATGCTATCTATCATAGTTGATTGACCAATTATTGATTCCTCTAGATACTCTTCTACTATGTGAAATATATCCGTTCGAAATTTATATGGCTAGAACATTTTTATAATCTAATAATATATTTTTTCCAATGTTTTAGGTGGATATGAAGATCTTCATCCACTACGCGTTGTACACACATTAGGGAAAAATATCTATAAGTGCCCTAAACATCAGTTGGATCAACACTTATTGGGTGCCTCGGTGAAAATCCTCATAGAATGTGCGGGTATTCCACACTGGTAGAAAATCAAAGAAGAACCTCCTGGATAAATAAGAGGTCTATTGTAACTTTTCTGTCAACAAATACTAAAAGAATAATTGTACATTTGTTAACATTTAAGGTAATAATACTTCCATTTTGATAAAAAGAATCTCATGATAACCCTGACATCTCAACTAGGTCCATCTCATCCATCATTTCCCTATATATAACATCAGAAAATGTTGGAATCATCACTAAGTAAAATTAAAAACATATATCTGATCGAAATCCCAACTCAAAATTATGAGCCATCATTATATCATTAGATACAATCTCAGGTGAATGCTGCAGCAGATCAGTAATGTGATTTGAATACTAAGTCATTGTTTTTTCATCCATCTCATGATTGAAAAACTCCACACCCTTTTCCAACTCCATTTCCTCTACATATTAATGGTTAGTAAAAAGATCCTTAAATTAATTAGACACTAAGACCTCATGTATCCTTATTGTATGTATAGTGTCCCACCATCCCTTTTTTGTCCCTCCATCACAATGGTGGTAGACATTACTTGATCAAATCTTTTGTTTCAAATTTCACAAAAGTACATTCAATTTTTCCCAACCATTCTTCAACTTGATGGGGATAAATGGTGCCTTTGAAAACTAGTGGCTTCTATAGATGTATGTCTTGTGAAGGATTTTAAAGTACATCCCTATGAGGATCCACAACTAGAGACTACTCATTGAATAGAGGGGGTGTCTGTTCCAAATCATGGATATTACACGCAATCAACTCAACTAGATTTGGGTCCAATAAAGGATTTTCTGATTATATTTTAGAAATAGATTCCCCGTGGATCTTATTTGTGAATCTTCTCAGAGTCATCATGCTACAAAACATGGAATAATTTAGGTAATACTCAAACAGGTCAACGATGGATATTAATCCTAACTAAAATAAATAACATGATTTGGATTTAACATTATCCAAATCTAAGTAAATAAATGATTAGAAAAAATTCATAATACATTGTTTCATAACCAATCCTGTATACATAAGGTTCGTTGTGATGAGAGGTATTAAGTCACCCAATTGTGTCTACCTATTATGTGCTGACAGGATTTCATAAATTCATTATCTCTTAAAGAAAAATGTTCAACAGCTTCCTTTTGATAACAAATTATCATGAAAGAGCCTGAGGACCCTGGTAACCCGATTACCAAGTCATCCCTAACATAACCTTATAAGGGATCCTAAATCCCCATAGGTTGGTGACTAGCCCCAAGAATCATAAAACATGCATGTGGGAATTTTTTTTTTCATAAGACCAAGAGAAATTATGACAATAAAATAAATATTCATATAAATGAAAACACCATTATGAGTAAAGTACAAGAATACCGTAGGGATTAAAAAACCCAATGTACTACAACTAATGTAAAAAAAATGAAAATTAACACATGTCCATAAGGATGAAACTCACCATGAGAAAGGATCAACAACTACATCTACATCCAAGCGAACATTTCCCCTTACTTGAACCTGGAAGAAGAAAGTATAAAAACACATAATAGAAAATATTGGGTGTGAGATAAAAATCCCAGTATGGTCTCACATATGATTCCACAATAGATTGATACAAATGAATAGACAAATGGAGGATTTGAATTTTCATAATAAATATGTTTTGAAATTAAAAATAATATTTAATCAAAACATGATATACAGTTTCCAAATGATGGAAAAGTTTATAAATCATAGTTTTTTACTTTAAAAGATGTTGAATATTTCTAAAACAATGGAATAAATAAAGAAATTACATTAAAATGGTTATAAATGTCCTTAAAAGGAAATTAAAAAAGTTTTAAAACATTTTTATACATTGATATATCATATATAAATAAACAAGTGAGAAACTCAGTCATCTTCATGGTAGGCATGATTTTATTAGACAACTATGGGATTTCCCACTCTCTATGTGATCATAGAAAAATTCGTAGACCAACTCCCCATTCAAACTAGCCAGAGGATACTTGTCACCCTCCCATCGAAGATGTGACCTTTAACAGTGTTATTTTACAATGTTGTAATAGAATGTAGTGTATTCATATAACTACCCAACTACCTAATGCTTTCATGTACTCTTACGTGTTTATAATCTTTTTTAGCACTATATTAAATACAATAAATCACATTCTTCTATTTCAAAAATTCCAATTTCCTTCCATTTAATACCAAAAAATGTTTTAATTAAAAACATGCATTTTTACACAATTAAACAACTAGGTTTCTATCAAACCATTTTAATCTATTTTAAAAAGTATGAAATCCATTCAAACCCAATTACTTTATTTTTGAAATTTATTTCAATAATTAAATTCAAAACATTAATTGAAATAATTTCCATTCAAATCTATAATTTAAATTCAACAATTTAAATTAACTAGTTTCTATAAATCATTCCCTAATTCAATGTGACTTGGGGCTTTCAAAATTCTTATCAAAAAACCATTTCAGATATATTAATTCTATAGAATGGGATTTTATCATAACAATTGAATGATTTTTTTGAGAAAATTAATATAAATAATAAATTCAAATATATAAAAATTATGTTAGTCAATTTTTCTAGTCAAGATGGAACCACTAACCTTTTCCCCAAATATAACACTTTCAAAAACACTTATCAATTATAGGGAAGGTGGAGAATACCTGAAACCCATCCTAGAAGAAATTTTTGACACCACATGTTATATATCCATTAATTCCAAAATGATCAAAGAAAAACCAAATAGAGGAAAAGGAGATAAACATTATGAATGATGGAGAAATCATACATGTGAAATACAGTAGAATCATAACAAGGATCTAATTCCAAATTTTTTTTTTGTAATGGCTGGAAGGAATCATGAGCTCTTAGGAAATAACCTTAGGTTGAGAGAGAATATATAGATAGGGATCCATAAAGCACGACAAACCACAATTACTATTTTAAAAAAAAAGTTGGGGTATTCTATGAAGTTGAATCCAAATAAACATCGTGAAATACCTAAATTTCAAAACCACTGAAATGCATGTCTCCTCAACTTAAATTAGACACACATAATTAAAAAATTATCATTAAATACTTCACTATATGTAATGATAAATCATGATGTGTACCCATCATAGTGTAAAGTTGTTCACTGTTTGTTGCAATGAAATTACAGGATGTGTAACTCTGTTACACGACGTGAAATCCTTAGGTAGCCTGTATAAAAAATTTGTTTAGTGGACAGAATCAAAAATACCAATTACTTCACCATTATATGTATAATCCATATCCAAACTATAATCATACAAAAAAATTGAAAAATTAGAATAATGAAAAGGTTTAATACATAACTAATTATCGGTAAAGGGATGTTAGAGTGTTATAGATTTTTAGTAAAAACTTGGGGAATTTTATTTAAGATGATATCAATTACGGAATATAAAACTAAGAAATAATTTGAGGGTAAATATTTAATAACATACTAATATTTTAATTTGATAGAGAAAATTTATTTTACTAAGTAATTCATCCCAATCTGGATACTACAATATGGCATGGTTCTTGAAAATATGTACATAGGGGTATCACCTCTAAATATTTACATCAGTCCTGAATCATGCAAAACCTGGAACATTACATCAGGCCATACTATGCATCATGTTTATCAAAACTAGGGGATATTCCTATTATAAGTAATAATTTATTGACAAACAGTTATGAAGGATATGAACAAAAAATGAAAATGGATATCCTATGTTAAACCTAATCTATTTTAGATTGAAAATAAGGTGTCATGATTTATATATCCTATTAATTAATATATATTTTTCTCTCTACACCTTTTTTTACTCACACTATGATTACTAATTTATGATAGTGGCTAGAACCCAATGTAATCATGTTATTATTAAATTTGTTGTACATTGTGGTGGTAAAGAGGAACTAAATATGATGTTCATAAGAGGTAATTATATCTTGTCCATGACTAATCAGTTCTCCCAAAATATAATTTACAACTGATACCTTAAATATCTCCTAGAATCCCCAAATAAGAAAATTATTGGGTTTTCATTGATTTTTTGTGGTGCAAACCGTGGAAAAAATTGTTTCATTTCATCATCCATGGAATAAGGATGGATACACCTACTGTAACAAACCGACCCCTCTAAACCGGAGGTAGTGCCTTACTAATTACTTTTTTATGGTTACAATGAATGAAATCTAAAAGTATCAATCATTTTAGTAGTCTTGATGAAACTAGATACATATATTTAACTAAAATTACGTCGGAAAATGTTACAAATACAATACATAACAAAAAAACTCCACCCATATATCTTAATAAACATTCTAATCATTATAAACTATAGAAGGTAAAAAATGAAATGGATGAGCTCAAATTTTCAGTAATGGTAACAAATGGTAGAAATATGAATCCATAATAATTAAATTATAAACAATTCGACATAATACTTATAGCAAGGTAAATAAATGAAGACTTCATGCCATTAATTAAATGAAAATGAAACTGCATCCATAGATTTTGTTATAATGAAACCCTCATGGATAGTAATAATTGACAATGAATAAATATAATTTTTATTAATTGGACCTCATGTTTCTGTCACATGATACCATAATACCTTTAAAACAATTTATGTCTTTGGGTAGAAACCTGTCTGATTTTTGGAAACATACCTAAAGGGTTTGTCGCCAACTAATTTGTCCCCTGAGAATTGACGATCCATCATGGGGATATAGCAGGGCCAACATGACACTACAAGTCCAAAGACCACTTTATTCATAAATTTTATACATGTTAAATCTTCCTTCTCAATATCTGTATATAGTATATAATATATATGCATCCATATTTCCATAGTTAAAACAACTTCCCAAATTAACATTATATCTGAAATGTTATACATCATAAGGAAATAGTAATATCCTTGTTACATGAAAATGAATAATTTCAATAATTATAATTTCAAATGATATATGATCTCAAATTGGTCATAGATACACAACATAAGAAAGATTAGGTGCATGATACCATGTATGTCTCAATAAAATGAAAATTATGACAATGTAACTTACTATATTGTAATTAATTGAATCATATGAACAAAAGTCAATAATCAAAAAATGAATAATATAATAGAATGAATATAATTATAATCATGAAGTCATATATCAAATGGAAGTACTCATATACCACATATAAGAAATAATGTAAGAACAATGGAAATCTCATGAAATTAAAAGTGAGATGAGAAACCCCTTACCACATTGTAATCAATCGAGTCATATGACCAAAAACTAATAACAAAAAAATGGGTAAAAATAATACCATTAATATAAAAAGAATCCAGATAATATATATCGAACGGTAGTACACAATACACCACATGCAATAAATAAGTGTCGAACAAAGGAAACCTCATGACAATGACAGTGAGATGAGAAACCCCATACCTTATGCTTGAATGTGTACATAATTGTTTTAATGACATGAAGAGTCAAATTTTGATTCATTAATTAATAATTCCAGATCTTACTATGAATGTAATTGATTTTTTATAACTTTATTTGGTAAATTCATGGACCTTGTTAAGGGTTTAATAGGTTCAATTTTATTGTTTCGCAAGAATTTTCTTCCTTGGTTTTCATAAATCGTTTACTTGTATTCATGAATTGATTTTCATTTGAAATGTTGTTAAAAATATATAATTTTTAATGTATATTAGTAATGAAATTAAATATATATATATGATCTTATAATGATTCTGGTATATATTCTTGAGGATGTATCATTAGTTAAAAGTTGCTGATAATTGGTTAGATTTAGCATGGCAGTTTTGTGCAAAATGATCATGTTTTGTATTATTTTTTCATATTAGGATAGTGTAGGGATAATAAAACCTTAATTAGGTGAAATAAATATATTCTGATCAATATCAAACTTAATAATGATTTCATAAAAATTATTTAAAATCTAAATGAAAATTGAGAACCTGTCATCCTTCATAGTGATAAATTAACAAATCTCGGACGGTGTTTCCATTTCTAGTATAAGAGGAGGGGAAAGAGAGATACTGATGAAATATTACATTAGAATAATATAATTCCATTTCATGTATTTTTCGAAAATTATCATAGCATATTGATGTGGGGAGAAGATGAAATAAGTATAAATGAAAGGAACCCAAAGTAGAAGAAAACTGAGAAATCTCTCATTAAAATTCGGCATCTTAAAAGTGTCACATAAAATTTCAGAAAATTGTTTGATGAGAGAAATGGGGTCTCTCAACACTTTTACATAATATTTAATATAAGGGTGGTATGTAATTAAATATCCAAATATAAACCAATATAAATTTAAAAATAATAACATAAAATGAATGAAAAGAAAGAAAACTAAATATGATGTTTACCTCATGATCTCTTCTCCTATAGATTCTTTTTAAGGCCTTTGTTTTTGGCTGTTGGATGATACCAGTTGACCTAGGATATGAGATAGATGAATTGGAATGTTTATTAGAAATAATTTAGGTATGGAACAAGGCTTCAGATGAGTTGGAGAAAGAGGGGAATGAGGGTGGTATTTATAGTGGAGGAGAAGAGGAATTACTCATTATTTTAATCATTATTATAATACTTTTGTTCATGACATTGAATAATCATAATTCACATGTCCAAAAATATTAATAATGGATCATGAGTTCATACCATGTGGTATTACATAACTTAGATTTTATAAATAGTGTATTTTACAGATAATTTGAATATATGGTATTTTACAGTATTTCACTACTCATCTAAAATTCAATAATTTTTGAAAAATACTAAAAATTCATACTAACCATTTTTTCATGTGTAAAATTCAAAAATGTACTCCATTTTTCATAAATATTTATCTAAATATTATTAATTTAAATTTTAAATATAATAGTAGTTAATTTGAAAAATAACATTTTTAAAGGTATAAATAGTTTTATACCACATTAGAAAATTAATTATAATTTCATTATCGTATTACAAAAATAAAATAAAATATTATCATTATTTACTATTCAAAAGGGTAATATTAGTATTTTTATTACTATTCATATGTTATTGTTACAATTTATCAAAAAAATCAAGTTGGTCCTATCAGTATCCAAATGGCTTACGATCACAACTGTAGATGACCATTTTTCAAAATTCAAAACACAGAAGAGTAAAACAAAAGTTTAATGGCATGTTATTGATTATCTCATAAATAACCTAGTGTTATTTCAATGGGACATAGTTATATATTACAAATAGTCTATGAATATAATGTATTTAAAGAATCATACTATAAAATGTTTTAGGTGTTATATTATTCCCTCCTTAAGAAATTTCACCATTGATATTTTATGTACAAAGCTTCTCTGAAAGATGTGGGTGGTTATTGTTCATAACATCCTTAGGTTCTCATGTTTCTTCCATCGTATTCTAGTTTTTTCCAATAACTATTACTTGAAGAGTTTACAGATTACTCAATACATGTTCCCTTGTGCCATAAATCCTGATAGTCTCTTCACAATATGACAATTCAGGTTCCAGCTCTATTTTTCATAGGTAAGTACATGCATTGGTTCTGGAATGTACTTCATCATCAATGACACATGGAACACATCTTGAACTTTTGGGAGACTTGGAAACATTTCTAAACGATGATCTACAACTCTGATTCATTCCAAAATTTCAAATTGTCTGATGTACCTGGTGCTTGGATTCCCTTTCTTAATGAATCATAAGACACCATTCCATGGGGATACATTCATTAAGACATGATCCCCCCATAGAATTCTAATTCCTTTCTCTGATTTTCTTCAAAACTATTCTACCTACTTTGGGCTGCTTTAATATGGGCTTGAATTGTCTTCACCTTTCTCATGGTCTCTTCAATATGTTCTGTGCCTATAAATATGCTCTCACCAACTTCATCCCAACTAGTTGGCTTTCGAAATCTCTTTTATCGTAAAGCTTCATGTAGGGACATTGGAATACTAGAATAGAAACTATTTTTGTTGGAAAATTCCACCAAGGGAAGGAATTGATCGCATGTTCCTTGAATGTCAAGAGACTATGATCTCAACATGTATTCTAGAGTTTGAATAGTCCTTTCAGACTATCCATCCGTTCGGGGTGATAACCAGTACTCCAAAATAGATCTATATTTAAGTACTTATGGAGACTTTTCTAGAATTTAGAGGTAAACCAGGGATCTCGATCAGACACAATTGATAGAGGTGAACCCTGATGTATGACTACTTCCTTATTATAAAGTGTTTCCAGTTTCTTAAGAGGAAAATCCTTTCTTATAGGAATGAAATGTGTTAATTTTTTGATACAATCAACAATTACCCATATTTCATCATTCCATCTAGGATTCCATGGTAGTTCAGTGAAATAATCCATCGTAATGTTTTCCCACATCCACATTGAAATAGGTAGAGGTTTCATAACACCTCTGGGATGTTGTCTCTCTACCTTCACATGTTGACAAACTAGACACCTTGACACGTAGTCATCAATTTCCTACTTCATAAAATCCCTCAAAAAATACTACTTCATATCTCTATACGTATTTATGCTACCTAGGTGTATCATGAAATTTGAGCTATAAGCATCATCTAATAGTTACATTTTTAGCATACGATATGATAAAACACATAACCGCATCCCAAACATCATAACTCCTTCCTCAGTCACAGAGTTTTCAAAAATCCCATCCTTAACAAAAATAGATTACATATTTAGATTCTCATCATCATATTGATAGATTTTTATTTTCTTTAGTAAAGATGGGTTAGTAATCATTTGAAAGCGAAAAGATGATTCCCTTTCCTTAACAATACCCATATCCAAATTTATTAGATCCCTTAATATATGATCCCTCTCAATTCTCATCTGATTGCTAAATCAATGATAATTCCTTCTTAGAACATTTTCCACCTTATTTTCCTTTCCTGGGGTGTAGTGTATTTAAAAAATGTAATCATTGAGTAACTTGATCCATCTCCTTTTCCTCATGTTGAGTTCTTTTTGTGTGAAAATGTCTTTTAAACTCTTGTGATCTGTGTATATATCACATTTTTGACAGTAAATACAATGAATCTGTATTGTCAGAGCAGATCCTACAACTTCTAACTCATGATCATTTATAGGATACTTTTTTCATGAGTCTAAAACTACCATGATGCATAAGAAAAAAACATTATCATTTTGCATAATGATGCTACCCAGACCATTCATTGAGGAATCAATGTATATTAAAAATCCACCATTTCTAGATGGACGAGTCAAAATTAGAGAATTGAACAATATTCCATTCAATTCTTTAATTAATTCTGTACATTCTTTCGTCCACACAAACTTAACTCCTTTACGTTTGAGCTTGGTTATCAGGATAGCCAGTCGGGTGAAATTAGGAATGAAACGCAAATTGTAACATACTAAGACAATAAAACTATGTATCTTAGTTATGTTTGATGGCCTAGGAAATTTTTCATTTTCCATTATATTCAAAGGAGAAACTATGATCCCATTCTTAGAGACAATATGGTCAAATAAACTGATTGAATCTAGAATTCACACATTCAAAACATCCTATATAATTCATCTATTCTAAGAGTTTTCAAGATAATCTGCCAAGTGATTCTCAGGTTCTTCATAGATTTTAAATTATACTAGGATATCATCGATGAATACCACTACATTGTTATTAGGATATTATTTGAAAACTCTATTCATTAAATCCATAAAAACATATGTTTCATTTATCTATCCAAAAGGAATTACATTAAACTTGTAACTCCCATACCTAGTTCAAAATGCTCTCATAGGAATATAATCCTTCCTAACATGAAATTGATGATATTCGGATCGAGTATCAATCCTAGAAAATATTTGGTCTCCCAGAAGTCGATCAAATAAATCATCAATTCTTGGAATAGGATACTTATTCGTTATTTTAATAGCATTGATTTCCTTGTAATCAATGAATAGCCTCATGGATCCATCTTTCTTCATGACAAATAGGATAGGGTCTCCCCATGGAGAAACATGTGGTAGAATAAATCCTTTTTTAATCAAGTCCTCTACTTTTTTCTTTTTCTCCACAATTTCCATCGTGGCCATTCTATTGGGAGTCATTGATATATATATTGCATCTGGAATTAAATCAATAACGAAATCAACTTCCCGATCTGGAAGATGTCCATGTAAATCCTCACGAAATACATCAATGTATTCCTGCACTATATACACATATTCAATTTGAATATTTCTTTCTTCACCCATATATATTGGTTTATCTTCCTCTCCATGTATTGACTTCAGTAGAGCTATTGGGGGTGGATCTAGATAAGAATCAGGTGGCGAGGTTTCTACCATAATGATAATTGATTCAACACCTATTTCAAAAATTGTAACTTTCTTTTTCTTGAAATAAATATTCACATCATATTTTGACACCCAACTCACATCAATAATTACATCAATGTCAGTCATGGGTACGATGATAATTTTACCAACCAATGCACGTTTCTGTGTCATGAGGGGGACTAGTTGGCATTCCTATGTTGCAATGAGGAATTCCCTAGGAGTTTTGAATGATAAATCCTTTATTAAATCTAACTGGACATGTCTACTTTTCATGAAAATCTAGAAAGTTATAAATGAATAAGATGATCCAGAATTTAATAATGCATTTTCCATGTTTGAGGAAACAATTAATGCACCTTACACCCCATCATTAGAACATCGACCTCCACGGTTGTTATTAGATAAGTTTTCCCAAGATATCTTGGCCTTTTCAGAGTCATGTTACCATGGCTCTTAGGAAACATCTTTTAATATTGTCCGATATCTCTAAAATTGTATCATTTGACATCATTGAATTGTTATTCCCCTTGTAATCACTATATAGATGACCCTTTTATCAACACATTTAGTAGACTCCCTTTCCATTTAATCATTTTCCATGATTATTCTTTCTACAGTACTCACATAATGGGAATTTCTTTGTTCTCTAGTTCTTCTTTTGTGATTCACCTCTTCCATGATTATCAGAGAACCTCTTCTTATCTTGGTATCCCTTGAACAAATTTGATCTAGAAAATTACTTCTCTATTTTGGTGGCACTTGATACAATTTCATCTTATGATGAAGATGATTGAGTAGCCAGTTCCCTTCGATGCCTTGGCATAAGACCCTCAAATAAATGATCAATATTTTCTTCTGTTTCATGTACGTAATCTATGGCATAATTACCTTGTCTTGTGGAGATAACCTCATATATGCAACATTGTCATCTTCCCATTGCTTTAATTTAAGGAATTTCCTTTTCATTTCATTTCATTTCTCCCGAGGAAAATATTTTTCAATGAATAATATCATTTAATGTCATCCATTCCATATATTCTCATTCATCTTCCTTAGTGGTATTCTGAATCATGGACCATCATTGATCAGTGTCACCATTGAGACACTATACTTCCAGCACTTCCTTTCCATTTTCTTTGAATCCTAATTCCATGAGTATCTTTTCAAGGGACATGACTCACTTCTCAGTAACCACTTGATTAGTATTCCCCCTGAAATACGGGGAATTCTTCCTCCCGAAACAATGCAACACAGGTGTGGCATGGTTATTCATCACAACCAGAGTCAGATTCCCCAATATAGTCATGATCTAATCTTATCCTACATTGACTATGTTGACTTTCTCTATAGGGAGATCCCTACAGTTCATAAGAATATTGATTCCCCTTATTCCATTAGTATCCATTTCTAAATAATGGCATACACTAGATTTAGATTTTAATCTCGAATATAAATTCTTTTAACATAGATTAAAATTATATGTGTAACTAATCTCAAAGACATGGTTTCTATGGGGAAAATTTTACATCTAAATCCTTCATAATTAATTATAATGAAAATTTGAATTATATTTATCATATCCCCAAGGTGATTCAATACCAAGAGTGCATCAATTATCGTTGTCGTGTACTAGGATACCCCATGCCCTTCCCTAAACTCCTTGTCAGAGTTTTCAGTCCTTGGTACATCTGTGCCAGAGCCAGCTCTACCAATTTTTATCCAGACAGGGTTGTATTTTATAGAATGATAATGAAAATATATTCCATAAAAAATAATAGGATGTTCATAGATGTTTATCCTTAAATACAACATTAGGGATTTGTTTCGTAATCTATAGTTTCAAATCTAGTTTTTATATTTGATACTAAACTTCTTTTGATGCCAACTATAACACCCTAACCCCTATAAAATGGAGTCAGTGAATTTATAATTACATTGGAATTGTTATAAGGAATGAAATCCCATTTTAATGATCATTTTAGTATTCTAGAAGAATCTATATACATATATGTAACTAAAATTACAGTGTAAATATTCTAAATAAAATTCAAAAAAAACAAAAAAAATGCATCCACAAGTCTCAATAAATAGTTTCCTCTTTATAAACTATTAAAGGTAGACATAAGTAATGTGTGAGATAAAATGCTCAGTAAGGGTTTAAAATTGGAGAAGAATGAATAAATAATAACTGGATCATAAAATTTTTGACTTAATCAATTTATCATGGTGAATAAATAAAGAACTCAAGACATTAGTAAGCTGAGAATGAAATTTCATCCACATATTTTGTCATAATGAAAACTTCATGGATAGAAACTACTGATAATGAATAAATAGATTTATTATTAATTTTAGGTCATGTATTTGGGACATGATACAATAATACTGTTAAAATAGTTTATTTTTGTCCGTAAAATCTCATACAATTTTTGGAAACAAACTCGAAGGGTTTTTCGCCATCTGATTTGTCTCATGAGACTAGTCGATGCATTGAGGGGCTATAGAGGGCCCCACCCACCATTTCATGTCCAAATAATTATCTATCCATATATTTTATAAAACATCAGTCTTCCTTCTCAATATCTATATAGTGTACAAAATATGATTGAGTCAATATTTCCATTGTTAAATCAACATTCCAAATTAACACATTGTGTAAAATGGTATACGACTTAAGGAAATAGTAAAATCCGTGTTACAAGAAAATTTATGTATACCAGAATTATAATTTTATATAAAAGTTTATCTCAAATGGGAAGTAGATACACCACATAAGAAATATTAGGTGCACAATACCAAGTAGGTCTCATAGAAATGAAAATATAGACAATGTCAATAACCATATTGTAGTCAATTGAATCATATTATCAATATTAAATAATAACTAAATGAATCACCATATACCATGAATATAAATATAATAATGGTATAATATATCAAATGTCTGTACACATAAACCATATACATAAATAAGTGGTAAACAATGGAAATCTCACGAAATTAAAAGTGAGATGAGAAACCCCATACCCCATTGTAATCATTTGAGTAGTCTGACCAAAAACTAATATCCTTCAAATGATTCGCAAAATATCATGAATATAAAAAGAATCATGATAATATATTACAAAAAGAACTACAAAATGCACCACATGAAATAAATAAGTGGAAATTAATAGAAATCTCACATAAATGAAAGTGAGATGAGAATCCCCTTACCTTATGCACGAGTGTGTAATTAATTTGTTTTAATGAACAGAATAATAAAATTATTTTTCATAAATTAATAATTCTAAAAACTCTTATACATGTAGTTAATTTAGTATATATTCATTATGTTCATTCATGGCCCTTATTATGGGTTTAAGAGGGTTAATTTTATTGTTTTGGAAGCATTTTCTTCCCTGGATTTCATTATTCGTTTACTTGTATTCAAGAAATGATTTTCGTTAAAAATGTGTTTAAACATCCAAAATTGTTAATAAATATTATTAGTGAAATTAAATTTATATATATGATGTTATAATTATTTTGTGTTATATACATGAGGATTAATAATTAGGTAAGAGTTAAAGATAAAATCGTGAATTTATCTTTGTAGTTTTGTGGATAATGAACTTGATTTGTATTATAATTTATTATTATGAGAGTGTAGGGATTCTAGAACATTAATGAAATTAAATAATTATATATTGATTTGGTTCATCCAAAAAATTAGTTTCATGACCCGAATTAAAGATTGTAAAAGAAATATAGAACCAGTCATCCTTGAATGTGATAAATTAACACATCTTAGACGTTGTTTACATATTTAGTTTAAGGGGAGGAGATAGAGTGATGATGATGAAATATTCTATTAGAATAATATAATTCTAGTTCAGGTAAGGTACTCAAATTATCAAAGAATTTGGATGAGGGGATATAAGGAATGAAATAAAAAATAAATTAACTCAAAATAGAAGAATATTGAGTAATCTATCAGAAAATTCGGTAGACTAAAAACATCAATTAAAATTTCATAAAATAGTTTGATGTTTGAAAGGAGGACTCTCATAAATCCTAAATAATTTGGAATGTATGGGGGATATGTAATATCATTTTTCTACATAATCCAATGTAATGATAAAAATAATAACATAAAATGATTGAAAAGATAGAAAACTAAAGAGGATGTTTACCTCTTGATCTCTTATCCATGAGAACCTTTTTAAGGGCTTTGGTTTTGGACATTTGATGAGACCAGAACCCCTAGGACGTGTGGAAGTGGTCTTGGGGTGTTTGTTTGGCAGAATATAAGTAACGATCAAGTCTTGATAGGTGTGATAGGTAGAGGGGAATGAGGGAGTTATTTATAGTGGATGAGAGGATGTATTTTTCATTATTTTTATCATTATTGTAATATTTTTTCTCCAGACAATTAATGGTCATAATTCCAGTGACCCCAATTAGTAATAATGGAATATGAGATTGAATGAATTGGTCTTAAATCACATAGGATGTCATAAATTATGTTTTTTCTGATAATTTGAATATACTATATTTTACCCTATTTCACTATTCATTTAAAATTCTTGAATTTCAGAAATATCCCAAAAATTCTCTGTAACCGTTTTTTCGATGTTTAGAATTCAAAAATGAAATCCATTTTTATAAATTATATTCTAAATATTATTAATTTAAATTATAAATAAAATAATTTTTATTTAAAAAATAACAATTTAAAAGGTATAACTAGTTTTATATCACAATAAAAAATTAATTAAGATTTAATTATCTTATTACCATAATAAAATATAATATTATCAATAATTAAAATTCAGAAGTGTCATATTTCTATTCATATTACTATTCAAAAGGGTATATTACTATCCATAAAAAAATCATTTTGATACTATCAAACTCCGAATGAATTACTAGTCACAACTCCAGATGACCGTTTTTTCAAATTCAAAACATAAAAGTGGAAAATTTATGTTTAAGGGATATGTTTTGACTATATCCTAAATAGCCTAATTTCATTTAAATGGAAGTTAGTAATTTATAAAATATATGATAATCATATATTGAATTTAAGAGCAGCATACCATACAATTTTTGGGGTGTCATACATAGGAAGGTTTCTCAATGGAACGGGGAAATGATTTATTTTTGGGAATGGAGGATAATAAATTATGAATTTTTGAGGAGATGTTAAGGGTATAATAGAATTAAATAAATATCATCATAAAGGTACATTTATAGTTCATTACCTTAAATGTGTGAACATGGGAATTACCTGAATAAATCCCATTTTAAAGTGGATAAAATGTAGCTCACAAAGGGGCCTATATGGAATTAATTAGATGATGTATTTATATATTGATTTTTTTGAAAATAATAGTTAGAAATAAATTTAATGATTAAATTAACATGTTATAAAACATATATATTTTTTATATTATATTAATATATTATTTAAATTGTAAAACAATTATGTCATGTAGCAATCCATCAAATCTAGCAAGATTGTGGGGCATAAACACATGACAGAAGGAGGATAAGGCTTTCATACATACAACTAGCATACACGATGTCTAGGGTAATTTGTAATTTTTTTATTTAATTAATTTGATGAATAAAAGTTACTGATTACACAGTGGTGTCAATTTTCTTAATTTATGTCCAAATCATTTTTGTTTTGGAAAATAGTTAGGGGAAAATATATTGACTTATACTATAGGTATTACAGACCATTAAATAAAAATTTTAGTGCTTTAAAATGGGTTCATTATATGATATCCATTTAATATTGTAATGTATGAATTAGAATTTGATCGAGGAAATAAAAAAATATGGAATTTTCCATATAAAATTTAATCAAACCAAGTCTTTATATTTCCTTATCTTCTTGGTTAAAGAAGAAATTTTTAATATAAAGAAAAGAATCTTAAAAATATATTTTTACCAAATGGAATCATTTCTTTAATTAGTGGGATTTGAAATTATAACCAATTTGTGGATTAGAGAACCTCAGAAATACATTATTCATTAAATTTTTTTTTATCCATGAATACAATAACTCCCTATAAATATAGGATAGTTTCCCCCAATTTGAAGGTTTCACTTTCTACTAATATTCTCAAATGTATAAACCTTATTATATATTATTCCATGTGATCTATGTACTTATCATTCTCTCTGGTTTTGATGATATTTTTAAAAAATTATTATAATTTGGGATATTAACAAGTAAATTTAAAAATATGAAACTTTTTACCACCAGGATTCAACATCAATCATGAGAGATCTATTTAATTATGACTAGGAGAATGTAACTCCAAAAATTTTTCTAAAGTGTAAAATTATATATTACAATGTGTTTGTCATAAAACAATAACTGTAGAATTAAAAATAACCTCATGGGAAATTATGAAATATTTAATATTTTTATGAAATTGAATATATTATATATCATGAAATTACTACAATAAAGATATAACATGCATCAGATGAAACAATGACATTCTTCGATTACCTATGTTACATGTAAGATGGATTTTTACCATACAATTATATAATCTCAAAGAAATATTATATAATATTATAAAATATATAATCTACATGATAAATTATATGTTTATTAAAATACGTATGAAATTATATGTGTTATAAAAATTCATAGATTACTAATTATTTTGAATGAAATATTTAATCTAGTTGAATATAAAGGAAATGTTTTTTTTCGAACAATGTTTTTTTATATTAATTAATTTAATAAATTAATATTATTTAATGATATTATATATATATTCATTCAATTATTTATTATAAGTTTTCAATATATTTTATAAGAATAAGATAAGTTTTTATCCATTTTTACCATTAAGATTGGTATTTTTCTTAAAAAAAGCATTTTTCTCTTTTTAAGGGGAAGACCTATTTGAAAACTACATTTTATAACTTTTATAAATTTTATATTTCAAAATTATCATTATTTTTTAAATTGTATCATCAAAATTATATCATGCTGTATTTTTGGTAATTATTTATGAAGTTTCATTTTCTAATGAATAGAATATCATATTGAAATATAATTGATAATTGTTTTTTCATATAATTTATTTCAATCGTTAAATAAATTATTATTTGGTTAAATTTATATTTATTTCAATTATATATCAATTAATCAATTTAATGTTATTTAAATCTATTTCATATTGACAATATATATAAAAATACTACAATCATTCGAGCTTTTTTACGTTAAAAACTACATTTATCATACTTTATAAGAGATTGATTTTAAATGAATTTCTACTACATATTTTAATTTTATTTTTAAAAAATTACTTCATATTTGTAATCATAATAATTTATACTTTCTAGTAATTTCTACATTTATTTTATGAAAAAATATTAGTGAAAGTGATTATAAATAATTAAAGTGAAATAGAGAAAAAATAGTTTAACAGTTCACTAATCTTTAATGATATTAGACAAAATGACATAAAACATATCCAAAATAAATTTTATGGAAATATATCATCCATATAATTCTTTTATATAATTTTTTTCATTATTTTATCTAAATGTAATGGAAAAAACCTTGGTGGAAGTCCCTCTTTCCAACATTTACAAGAATGTCACTCCTCCACTATAGAAAGGCACTCTCCTTTGTAACTTATTCACACATATCAATACTATTGTCTCACCAAAAATCTAAAAAAATATCCGGTTATCCCTACCCTCATATTATAATCCTTATTATTTATTAATTAAAAATAAATACTTCTTTTTCTATAAACCCAAATGAGTGATCCAAATAAGAGGAAATGTTCATCAAAAATCACTTTTCTAATTCAAATTCTCCACTACATAAATTATTTCTAAATCATGATAATAAAATATACTTATTATATTAAAATTCATTAGATGTTTAATTGTTAATATTTTTATCTATCCATTAAAATACATCCCTTAAATTAGATATTCATCCATTATTTGTGGGTGTGGCAGACTACCACCTCATGAAATGATGTTGTTATTTCTTTAATTAAAAACCTTCGAGGTTGGAAATAATGATTTATTTATAGATTATAATATATATATATATATCTTGTTATTCTGTAATTTTTATTTATATCAAACTTTTTCATGATTTCCATTTACTGGGAATATAGTAACCTTGTTTGTGAATGCGTGGAATACAGCCTCCTCAACGAAAGGTGATTCGTTCAATATATATTTCGATGGTATATAGGATGGTTTTCAAAATTATATGTGGAATATGTGAACTATGTATTATTATATAATTATTATTAACAAATATATATATATTTATATTTATATCATCTACTTTTCAGAATTTAAAACACAACAAAGAAATTTAAATAGTGTTCATTGGTACATAAATCCTACCATCTCCAGGAATGGATCCTTTCATTTAATATCTAAAAACATTATTAATTAATATGAATACATATATACAAGATATATATTATATTTACATCATTGTTTACATAATTTATATGTTGAAATCATGATAAATGTAATAAAAAAATAAAAAAGCCAAAACAAAATAAAAAATAGTGAACTGATAATCAAGGTATTGAATAATGTCACGACTCGTCCCCTAGGGCCTGTTCCCTGAATACCCCAATCCCTCCTTCCATAGGCCAGGGGCTGGCAACTAGCACCAAAGGCATAAATCCCTAAACTGGGAAAGCATTGCCTTTAAAACATGAAAACACACACAACAATGTACTAGTTAGAAGAAAAATACTAAATAAAACTTTATATAAAGGGTGATGAAATTAGAGGATATAGAATACAAGCCCAATATGAAAATACAAGTACAATTGAAAACAAGTATGACTGAAAAGGATAAAACAGATGAAAGCTGAAGAGAAGCTCCTAGATCGTCGACCATGAATCCTACCTGAAGGGTAGGTACAAATAGTCTCCTTATCACTCCATGAATGTCTGTCTCATCAATGTACCGACAGGTCATGTGGTCCACCTCTGGGTACCATCCAGTCCTGGTACTCTCAGCCTCAGTCGGTGTTGTTCATCATATGCAACAAACACAACGAGGTGCAAGCATAGCCCGTGTGGAGTTGAGAATAACGATACTCAGTAGAGACGTCGAGACCCTCACGGTCTCAAAAAATCCAACAAGCATAAACCATAGAGTAGGAAATCAACAGATAACCCCAGTTAGACATATTCCCATACATATACATAATTTATCAAGTTATTAATCCCAATAATGAGGTAATACAAAATGTTACTGACTTAGCCCAAATAGGCTTTTTTCTAGGGATAGTATCAATCTGCACCCTCAACTACTAGAGAACTCATCCACTATCGAGTACAGTGGGCATACCATGTCACACAGAGGCACTTCCCACTAACCTTGAACTGCCAAGTTACTCCTCCTGTCGAGTACCGTGGGTCTGCCACGTCACGTAGAGGCACTCCCCACCATGGGTCTGCCACGTCACACAGAGGTGCTCCCCCCTCACAGCCTGTTGAGGTACTCCTCATTCCCAATAATTTTTTTCTACTACGTCACACAGAGGTTATCCCCACTGTGGGTCTACTGCCACACCACGGAACTCCCCAAAAGGCCTGTTGAGTCACTCCAAGTCAAATGGTCAGCAGTCGTCAGGTCTTATCCAGCTGCTAGGTTCCCCCACAAATGCTCGTCTCTAAAATATCTGCTTCATGAGCTACAGGTCGATACTCCTACTATCATAAATTCCCACGTAGAAGTATCTCAAAGGTCTGACACTTCGTAGAGGTCTCAACGCAACAGACGATGTGTTAATCAAACGCACAGTCTGCGAGTTTTTAGCCTTTTAGTCCCTGGGGCCTGGTTGGATTCAGGTACGTTCCAACCTGACTGTGTGTCAACATATCCCCAAACTCCAGTGGGGTATACTCACGGGGACCATCGTGCTACATGAAAAACAACTCCACTGATGGTTCATCAAATGGTCTTCTGGTGCCAAGGATATGGCAAAAAACTGTAAAGGGTCATTAGTGGGCCCGAGTCTGGTCTGAACCAGTCAGACCGACACGGCCCAATCCAGTGTAGGACAACCCGTTATGGGTCGACCTAGTCAGACTTGTTGGGTCTAACCCAAACCATTGGGTGGGCCAACCTTTTAGGTTTGTCCCAGCCCACTAGGCCCCGCCCAGCTAGCCGCGATGGCGGTTTAGCTAGTGCATGGGGCCGGTTTGGCCCGACCTTGTGGACGGTTCATCCCGACACCGGGGCCTATTCGACCAGGGCGCCTCAAGGGGGGTCGTGGGCCAGTTAGTGAGGTCGTGTGTCCATGATGCATCCGGGAAGGGCACGGCCAGGTGGGAACACAGTTTGGAAGGCCACGAAGCGGGCCGACGGGCAGCCGGGAAGGGCACAACTAGTTCGGGAGGCGGCCGTGCAGGGCGCCAGGTGGGCTAGCAGGCAGCTGGGAAGGGTGTGTTCGGGCTGGAAGCGGGTGGGGCAGGGCTCCAGGGGGGCAACCGGGCATGGGACTGCCTAGAGGGAAGTCGACAGGGAGGCCAGGCCGGCGCAGGTCAGGTCGGCGCAGTTTGGCACGGTGCAGGCCGGTGAGGTTCGATCGAAGTGCGCGGGAGGTCGGTGACGGTGTAGCTCGGCGCGTCTGAGGGTGGCGGTGCTTCCGTCCTCAGATCTGGCTCGGTCGGGGCACCGAAACCCTGAGGATGCGGTGCGACTCGTGGGAGCTGTGGGAAGCACGACCTTTGCATGTGAATTCGTCGCCTTCAAGGCCACTTCATTGCCATGCCGAGAAGCAACAAAAACAAGAATGGAGGAGGGGTTGGGCCATGTTGCTTTATCCCGCACCCTCCATGTTTATGGTTGTAAAACATGGATTATCAAAGAGTTAGAAAGATTAAAAACAATAGATTACTACCACGCAAAAATTCCTTCCCAATCTAAAGAAGAGAAAAATTAAAGAAAAGTTGCACAAAATAAACCTCCTACCTTTGATAGTCAGTCGTCAATGTTGAAGTCATTGGAAGAAGACAAATGAGATCGTCTTTCATCGCATCAACCACACACACCCCAAACCAAATCTGCATTGGCTTGCTGACGACAATGTGGAGGGTAGGTCAGTTGGAGATGCCCCACATCGGTAGAATCTAAGGGAGGAAGTCGATTAAAGTCGATATTCTTCTTCAGTGGAGAGTTCTTCGTTGGAAGAAATTTTCTCCAGAGCTCTTCTCTTCCCAAGTTCCACCAATTGAGAAATTCCAACCAAAATAATAATAGATTCGGTTTTTCTGTAATTTATTTTCTCACACAAAAATCCAACTGCTAAATTAATAACTTGGCTCCACTAATTAATTCAGGATTGTTGGCACAAATTAATTTGTGGAGTTGGAACCAATTAATTAAAGTGGAGGTCAAGAAGATATGCCTAATTAATGAGGGAGAGTTGAGAGGTTTTACTCTCCTTTGCCAATAGGGGGGTTTAGCCCTGTGTGGTATCCACGTAATAACCTCTCGCAGAGATTTGGTTTGGGTGCGCCACACCTCAATAACCTCTCATGGGATGTTAAGGTGTGGTGGTCCAACATGTAACATCGATGAGGAAATTTTAACCATCAAATAATAAAAAGGCCACACACTTTAATATTATTAAATTCAATCTCTAAAAGCCCCAATTACCAACTTTTAAACTCCACCCACTGTCGTCGAAGTGAAAGTCCACTTAAACGAATATCGGTAATGCGAGTTCAACGGTGCCCTCATATTTCAATTCTGAGCACCTGTTCAAATGTTAGAAAAACACAGTCGTACGTTTTCTAAATGTACCTGAACAAAAATTCAGTAAATTGTTTCGGGCACACTGGGCCTCAAAATCATGGGCATCATTTTTCTTTGACTCGTAAAATTCCATTGTATTTAAGACACAATTTTCAAATGAATTTCAAGGTTTTTAAATTCTCCCGACCTTAGGAATTTATGTCCCCTTAAGAGAATAGTCGAACTATGGGAACATGTAGGGATACTGAGCACGCATCTGAGCCTTCCACTCCCATGTTCTCTCTTGGAGGATTCCATGCTACCAACAATTGTGAACCAGATATATCGACTGTCCACGTGGGACCTGCTCCTATCGATCCTCAATCTCCACTGGAACCTCTGTATATGTCTCCCCATCATTGGAATCATGCTCCTTATGGTCGATGATGTGGGAAGGGTCGTGCATGTATCTCCTCAACCGAGATACTTGGAAGACGTCATGTTCCCGGTGCAACTGAGGTGGAAGAGCCAAGCAGTATGCCACCTCGCCTACTCTACTAATGACCTAGAAAGGTATGATGAATCTCGGAGATAAATTTCTGCCGCGGTCAAATCTTATTAGTCCTCGTCGAGGTGAGACCCATTAAATTATGAGGTCTCTATCCTCGAATTACAGAGGCCTTCATCTCCTGTCAGTATATGATTTTTTTCTGCTCTTTGCAGTCTTCATCCGCTCTTGGATGATCTTCACCTTCATCGTGGTAGCTCATACCATCTCTGGTCCCACTAGTGGTTACTCCCCAGGGTCCATCCAATATAAGTTTGATCTTTAAGGTCGCCCCTATAACGCCTCGAAATGTACCATCCAAATGGTAGAGTGTTAGCCGTTGTTGTATTCAAACTCCACGGAAGGTAAGTAATCCTCCTAGCTGCGACTGAACTCGAGGACACAAGAACATAACATGTCCTCGAGGGTCTATATTTTTCACATAGTCTGGCCATCCTTCTAAGGATTGAAGGAGGTGCTCAGACGAATCTATGTCCCAAAATCCTCCCAAAACCCCTTACATAGCCGAGATGTAAACCATGTGTCACAATCGGAGAAAATAAAAGATGGTACTATATGTTTCTGCACAATCTTCTGCACATACAGGCATCCCAAGCACTCTACTGAACTCTCCCCTCTAATTGGTAGGAAGTTTTCCGATATTGTATGTTGATCGACGATCACCCAGATAGAGTCATGACCTTTATATGTACGTGGAAGATACGTCACAAAGTCTATGGATATCCAATCACACATCCTTGTTGGGTCCTCTAAAGGATGAACCAAGCCTACCGGTACCTGGTGCTCAGCCTTCACCTGCTGACAAGTGAGGAATCGAGAGACAAATTCTACAACTGCCTTCTTCATCCCTGGCCACCAGTGCTATAGTCAAAGGTCTTGATACATCTTTTCCACTTTTGGATGTACCGATGTAGATGATTTGTGGAGATCCCTCAACACTTTATCCTAATGTGACACGGGTACCATAGTAAGTCTTATGAAGAGGATGACGTGCTCCTAACCTTCATAAAATCCATCAGGTGAATGCCCAATGGATATCGGAGTACGTCGTGTCTCGTAGTCAGCGTATCCATGTTGTGCCTCCCTGACTCGCTGAAGAAGTGGGGGATTGATTGTAAGAGACTATAGAAAGGCTACTCCATCTCTATCCACAAGGGATATCTGTAAGACAGTAAGCTACCCTATCGGCTCCCCTAGAAACTGTATACCAGATCTATTGCTAAGTGCATCTTCCACAACGTTCCCCTTTATAGTATTATAGACTAACTCAAAGTCATAGTCCTAGAGGAACTCATGCCATCGACGTTGTCTCAGATTTTGGTCCTTCTGAGAGAAGATATACCTGAGATGATTGTGATCAGAGTACACAATAAAATGTTCTCCATTCAGATAGTACACCCACATCTTCACGGCGAAGACCACTGATGCAAACTCCAGGTCATGGGTAGCATAGTTCTGCTCGGGCTTTCAATGATGCTGAGAACCATACATGATCACTACTCTCTTTTGCATCAGGACACACCCGAATGTGGTCCCTGATGCATCGTTGTAGACTATGTACCCAATGCCTTCCTCTGGAAGCCTCAATAGTGGGGGTACTACTCATCCTCTCCCTCAACTCTTGAAAGCCTTGCTGTCATCTATTGAACCACAGGAAGGGTTTCACCTCTTCGTCAAGGATGATAGTGGTGCTGCAACTCTATAGATGTATGAAACGAACCTCCAATATCAACCAGCCAATCCCAGGAAACTTCGTACATCTGTCACACTACTGGGTGGTTCCCAAGAAAGTACCACCTCAATCTTCGCTGGATCGGCTACAACTCCAGCCTCTTAGATGACTTGTCCCATGAAGTGAACCTCTCAGATCCAAAACAACCACATAGAGAGATTACCATAAAGTTGGGTCTCTTAGAGTGTGTCCAGTACTACCTGCAAATGGTAGGCATGATCCTCCTCGGTAGTCAAGTAAATCAGAATGTCGTCGATGAAGACTACGATAAAGAGATCATGGTATGGCTAGAAAATCTTTTTCATGAGTCCCAAGAACACTACTATAACATTGATTACAACAAAAGGTATAACCCGGAACTTGTAGTGGTCGTACCGACATCTGAATTCATTCTTATGAACATACTTGTCTTGAACTCTGAGATGATGATTTCCTGATATGTGGTCTATCTTCAAGAACCACCATGATCCCTTTAGCTAATCAATGAGGTCATCAATCCTTGGGAGTGGGTACTTCTTCTTCATGATCAATTAATTTAGGCGACGGTAGTCGATACAAAGCCTAAATATCCCATGTACCATCATAGAAAACAGAATCGGGGCTACCTAGGGAGAAGTACTGGGCCAGTTGAATCCTTTCTCCTCCAAGTCCTCTAGTTGTTCTTGAAGCTTGCGATGCTATACGAGAGCCATTCGATATGCTGGTGTAGATATCGGTGTTTTCCCGGGGTATTGGTAAATGTAAATGTACACCTCTCTACAAGAAGGCATACCTGGAACATCATCAGGGAAAACATCCATGTACTGGTCCTCTACTACAGGATAGCTCAGACTCTTCCAATCAACTACTCTGAGGGTAAGGCAAGCCAACTGATGAAGGATTGGTCGCACCCTCCTTCCAGTAAGTCTTTCCTCAGTTGAAAAGGCTCCCTTCTCTCTGGTGAAGGTAAACTTGGTCCCATCCGTGTAGACACACCTCAGAATTGTGCCTAATACAGTCATTCTGAGCATGGACTGTAGATAACCAGTCCATACCCAAGATGACGTCGTATGGCCTTGAAACTGGTACAAGGAGATCCCAGTAGAAGCTCTCGCCTCCTAGAGAAATCTCACACTGCCGAAACGATTGTTTAATCATATAGTATGGTCCCGTAATTGTCTCTATCCATAAGGTTCGAGGAAACGGCTCTGTCAGAATCTCTGAGATCAGAACGTGGGCAGTGGCAATGTAAGGGTGACTGTCACCTGTGTCTATAAGAACATCATTTAAGGTGTAGTAGACATAGATCATACCTCAAATGATCTCCGAAAATCCATGATCATAATCCTTATCTACATATAATTGAGCCCTTGCCTTTCCACCTACTCTCTACGGTCGGGGTGGACCTTCTGGTGGTGGTGGCGGTAACACCTCAAAAAGTCTCCCACCGCCTGCTGCACAGATAGCTCCTGTACCACGTCCTCCTGCCCCCTGCGGACTACATTGATCGAACCTCTGTCTCTGCCTGGGCGGTCCTTTATCCATCTGCTGATCATTTGAACTGTGGGTTGGGTAGTCATGAGCAATGTGGCCCTCTCCACCGCAAGAGTAACACTGCATGCTCATGTCATGTCTATCTCCACTCTGGGTGCCACACACAACTGATTCTGAGTCATGCGGTCGTCCACCTATGGGTCTGGTACTCTTGGACCTCTGTGACATCTATCTACTACCGGCTACTGAAGACTTTGTTACATGTTAGATAGCGGTGGGTCTCGCTGCATGAGACTGTTCAACAAGGAAACTCTCCACTAATATGGCTCGCTCAAACACACATGCCTGCATCGGGATACTAAGGGAGGTCATCGAAGCCTGGATATCTCTCATGATCCCCTTCTCGAAGGTCCGAGGCCTGAAAAATGGGTCCCACACCATATCTGTGAACTAGCATGAGAGTTTGTTGAACCTCTATTAGTATTGTGCCACTATCATACTGTCATGCTGAAGATGATGTAGCTCATGTATGTTCACCGCACGAAGAGTCGCTGGAAAAAACTCTGCCCGAAATAGGTTTTTGAAGTATTCCAAGATAATATTCTTCTCGTAGTGGACGTCGAGCATCATGATCCACCATCTTTCCACTGCTTCATGTAGAAGGATGGCAGTACGAATCACCATGAAGTCGGCTGGTGTCCCTACTTGTTGGAAAACACTCACCACAGTCTCCAACCAATCCTCAGCCACCTGTGGGTCCGTCTCTACCCTGAACCTGGGTGGAATCTGGTGATGGAACTTATGGAATACACTCAAGAGGCACGCACCATCTGCTTTAGGGGCTGGTGGAATCGGTAGCCAAATGGGATGTGGTACTGGTGGTGCCTCATATTGGAAAGGTCCTTGAACCAAGGCCTCGTCACTTGGTGGGATATCTGTGGATACAACTCTTGGAACTCTCGTCCGTCATCCATGGGGAAGCATCCTAAAAGAAACATATTTTACATGGTAAAATGTTTATACCTGGTGATCAGACCTGGTTGAGATGACTTAATGAAAACATTGGAAAACACACACCCAACAAGTGTTTTCGTGCATTGAGTCAGAAATCAGTAGTCGGGGTCCAGATTTATGGATACGTCGGCCTCCACACCAACATTGGAATCTCTGAACTGAAAACAACACTCAGTACCCTTAAAACTATTACATCAAAAAAATGATTAGAGTTCTATGTTATGTGGTAGATATGACCTTTCTGATGCAAATCTTCCATAAACCATCCCCCAGGGACCATGTCCTGACTAACCAAAACCCGCCTTCCATAGGCCAGGGGATACCTACAAGAACCAAAGGTGTAAATTCCTAAACTAGGATGAAATTGGATTTAATACATGAAAATGCACAAAGTAGACTACATGCGGGAAGAAAAACACTAAGTAAAACTGTATACAAAGAGTGTTGAAAGTAGAGCGGCCGAAATACAATCCCACAAAGAAAATACCAGTACATCTGAAAACAAGTACAACTGAAAAGAAAAAACAATTGAAAGGTAAAGAGAAGCTCCAGGATCATCCACCACGGATCCTACATGAATGGTAGATATAGATAGCCTCCACAACACTCCAGGTCTATCGGTCTCCTCTGCGTACCTATATGTTATATGGTCCACGTCTGGGTACTGTCTTATCCTACTACTCTCAGCCTCAGTCAGTGTTGTCCATCGTCTGCAACCAACACAATGAGGTGTGGGCATAACCTGTGTAGGGGTGAGTATAATTATACTATGTAGGGACCTTGAGACCCTTAAGGTCTCACAAAATCCCACAAGCATAAAAAAAAATTATGAAATCACCAGATAACCCCACATAGGTATATTCTCATATATATACCTATGTTATCAAATAATCCATCTAAATCATGAGGTAAATATACAAATTTACTGACTCATCTCAACCAGGATTTTATTCTAGGGATAATATCAATCTGAACCCTTGACTGTTGGAGAACTCTTCCTCTATCGAGTACAGTAGGCCTGCAGCGTCACACATAGGCACTTCCCACTATCTATGGACTTCTGAGTTACTCCTCCTATCATGTACCAAGGGTCTTCCGTGTCACACAGTGGTGCTCCCCATTGTGCGTTTGCCGCCTCACACATAGGTGCTCCCCCTAATAGCATATTGAGGTACTTCTCCGTTCGAGTACCATGGGTCTCCTCCATCACATAGAGGCACTACCCAATGTGGGTCTCTTAACACACATTGGCGCTCCCAATTGTGCCAGTAGTGTCACTCCGAGTCAAATGGTGAGCAGTCGTCGGGTCTCAGCCAGCTACTAGTTCCTGAAAAAATTCATACTCGTCATTGGAAGAAAAACTCCACAATCTATAGTTCGATACTCTAAAAATCATGAAGTCCCACGTAGATGTATCTCAATGATCCCCCACATCATGGAGGTCTCAACACAATAGACGGTGCGTCAATATGATGCCCGGTCTGTGAGTTATAAGAGTTTTAGTCCTGGGGGCCCATTTTGGATTTGTGTACAATCCAACCTAAATGTTTTTCAACATTACCTCAAACTCCAGTGGGGTTTACTCAAAGGGACTGTCGCGCTCCGTGAAGACTAGCGCCGCTGACGGTTCGTCAAATGGTCATCTGGTGCCAATGATTTGGCCAAAGAAAGTAAATGGTTAGTGGTGGGTCTAGGTCCGGTCCGACCAGGTCGAACCAACTCTGCCCAACCAAGTCTGGGCTATCTTGGTCTGGGTCGACCTGGTCAGACTTGTTTGGTCTTGCCCGACCCATTCGGCGGTCCAGCCTGTTACGTTTAGCCCATCCCTCTGGGCACCGCCTAGTGGGCCGCGATGGCTGTTCGTCTCGGGCATAGGGCTGGTTCAGTCGGGAGAGTCGTGAGGGCGCGGCCCCACTCGGCTCGGCCTGGAGGGTGCTGTCGAGCCTCTTTATTTGGGGCGACCCGAAGGGGGCCACATGTCAGTTCGGGAGGCCTGGTGGGAACGCAGCCGGGTAGGGCACTAGGTGGGTCGGCGAGCGGCCGAGCAGGGCATGGCCAGGCCGAGAGGCAACCTGGTAGGGCACCAGCCGAGTGGCCGTGTAGGGTGCGACTGAGCCGGAAGGTGGCCAAAAGGTCGGGAGGCTGGGCCGGAGGGGTTCGGGCCAGTGCGGTTAGGCGCGACACGGGCACGCGCAGGCCGGTTGGGTTCATCCAAGACACGCGGCAGGCCGATGGTGATACGGCTGGATGAGCGGTAGGCCGGCGGTGGTTCGTCCAACAGAGGCAGCTCGGTCGGGGCATCGGAACACCACATGGCCAGTGCGGTTCACGGAGGCCGTGAGAAGTGAAACCTTTGCATGTGCTTTCACCAGCTTCAATGCCACTTCGTCACCATGCCGAGAAACAACGCAAACAAAAATGGTGGAGGTATTGGGCCACGTTTTTTTTCCCACACGTTCTGCGTTTATAGTGGTAACCCTTGGCTCATCTAAGAGTAATAATGTTGATCAAAAATTTCTTTACAACTAGGAAACGATTCCTTTCCAATCCAATGTAGTGAAAAATAAAATGATAAGTTTCACAAAATAAAACCCCGACGATTGATTGTAGGTTGTCGACATTGAAGTCATGAGAAGAAGATGAAGGAGTTTGTCATTCATCAAATCCTCCATGCACTCCCAACCCCGAGCTGTGTCGGATAATTGAAGAAAATGCAGATGATAGGTCAGTTGAAGACACCCCACATCTGTTGGATCTGTGGGAAAAAGTCGATGAAGGTCAGCGTTCTTCGTTGTTGGAGTGTGATTTGTTGGAAGAAATTTTCTCCCATTATGTTCTCCTCACAAGCTCAACCAAATGCAAAATGCCAAGAAAAATAATAATATATTGAGTTTTCCTATTATTTAGTTGCTATCACAAAAATCATATTGCTGAATTAATAACTTGGATCCCCTAATTAATTCATGAGTGTTGGCATAAATTAATTAAGGTAGTTGGAACCAATTAATTAAAGAGGAGGTCAATAGTCTTTCCTCATTAATGAGGTATAGTTTATAGGTTTTACTCTCCTCCATCAATAGGGGGGTTTAGCCCCATATTGTCCCCACATCATAACCACTCGCGGGAGGTAAGGTTCATGTGTACCCCACCACCATAACCTCTCATGGGAGGTTATGGTGCGATGATCCCACCTCCAACTTCCATGGGGAGATTTTAACCATCCAATAAAAATAAATCCACACACTTTATTTTTATTTAATTAAATCCATAAAAACTCAAAAAATTAACTTCTAAACTCGCCCCACTGCTGTTGATGTGAAAGTCTTCTCAAACGAATATAGGTGTTATGAGTTCAACGGTGCCCCTAGATTTCAATTTTGAGCATCAATTAAAAAGTATTAAAAACATGCTCATAGGATTACTAAACGTTCTTGGATAAAACCTTGGAAAATTATTCTGGGCACACTAGGCCTCGAAATCAGACACCGTCAGTTTTCACAGACTCATAATATTCCCATGTACGTATGAAAAAAATTTCTATGTAATTTTTAGGTCTTTACAAATAAAATTAATGATTATTATTTTAAAAATGGTTAGATAATATGATAATATGATATATGATATTATAAATATTGTTATGGTTCTATTATATTTTATTTATTTTGTTAAATCCATTATATAATAGGTGAATCATTGTTCACCCAAAATTAAATGCAAGGTGAAGGTCTTCATCTCAATTTTGATTATTTGAGGTATAAATTATCTGCAAAATCCATGGTAAATAATGATATAATAAATTTTCATAATTATTCATATTTGGGAATTATATATAAAATTTACATTAAAGGGTTCGATAAGCTTGATGGCGTACCTGATACACAACAATGGGTTTCTTTGAAATCATACATTGAACAAAAATAATATAATATTATTATTTAAAAGGGTAGTTAATGCCTAGCCATTTTATAGGCAGGAATGATATGAACTAACTACAATATGATTATACGTGTTTCATAAATGTTTTAACATTTATACAAAAAAATTAGGGGATTAAAATATTAATGAATCTAATTTTAAGCATAATTTATGGTAAAAGGTTGATTTACAGCCTTTTAATGTTGAACCCTCTTTATATCTAGTTTTGGTCACTTTTATATGTTCTATTTGACCAAATAAAATTCTTCTTTATAATTGTGACTTCCAAATTTACTTTGCGTACATTTTTAGTATTTTTCTGATAAAATTCAATTTTTAATGAAAAGTAAAAAATGCTATATTTTAATTCAAATTTGCCTTTCAATATAATTAATTTATATTGTTATATTATCCGTTTAATTTTTTTAATGTTTAATTAAATTAATTTTTTTCCATTTAATCCAATGTTGGTCATTGAAATTAATTTCACTTAGAAATTAGACATAAACAAGTTTCAATCTTTTTATAGTTAATATTTCTTAAAAATAAGCCATTTATTTTGAACACGAGAATTTATTTTAAATTTATAAATCCAACTTCAATGTTTTAAATTAGGTAGAATATATATCATTTTTTAATTTAAAATTTCAAATATAGCTTTGACTAAATTTTTGCTATTTTTTTGAAAAACATCAATTTTTTATGAATAGTGGAACCACTAAGTTGTAGTTAAATAGCTGACTTCTTCATTTAAATGAAATTTTATCATTTATGTGAATTTAATTTTGATAATAGGACATAAATTGTTGTTATTAGTATGTATAATTTTGTTAAATGAGATGAAAATAATTTTATTTGGAATAGTGACTTTTGACTTTTATTTTCAGCTGTCAAATGGAAATATGGTAATATATAGTAAAAATAATATATTAATAATAATAAATTAAATTAAAAATTTTCCAAAACCTATTTTATGTGTCACGTCCAACCTTGGGTATCCTTGAGATGATTTTAGAACCCCATAGAGCCACTTTGGAGTGATAATGACACTTTAGATTAATAAATTTAAAGTAAAGACAAAAATAAAATAAAATAATATGTTTTAGAAAATTAATTTTTACCTAGGGTTATATAATTTTATTTTATTCTATAAATATTCATTGTGAATATAAAAATATTTCCTAAATTATGGGTTTTTATAATTTTTAGACATCAAATAAATTAAATTATTTATGACACAATAATGATGCTGTATTCACCTCATTAATAACTGAATTAAATAAATGAGATTTTAACTGTTAAAATAATTTCCAAAACCTGTCCAAATTCTATTGGATGACTTTATTTGGACCATGAGTTATCTTAATTAGGAATTTAATTATTTTTTGACCTTTAGAAATATAAAATCATTATATAATAAAATGATATTTTCACACTATTCTAAAGAGCCCCTTCTCCCCCAACTAAAAGACCTCAATTCTAACTCATTACTCACACCTCTCAAGCCCGTTGGCTCATTAATACCCTACCCAAATAATCTCTCAAGATCCATTTCTTCCACCTAGTTTCATTATGTTAGGTAGGAGTCACTTCAAGAAGTCATTTTAGTTCAAACCAAAGGGAGTTACACAAATTAATGGTAACAATTTCTCTTAACTTATTTTATTTTTTTTACTCCTCCTACCCCTAGAATATTTTTATTCATAAATTTTATAAAAACATAATTATCCCCAATATACAAGATCTTTTATAGGAATTATTTGAACTAAACCTTCACACACCTATATCTAATGTGTGAATAACATATTGTTTCTCTGGATGGAAAACTAACGCTTCATGCAATGATGATTGTTCGATTATCTCCCATCGCCTATCATGTTGGATTTTAATATATAAGTGCATTTATATATCATATATATTATGTTTATGTTTTCGTTATGCATCTTTATTTTCAATTTATAGCATTCCTTTATGGTTTCCATTATGGGAAAACGTGACAATTTCATTTGAGGTAGTGCGGAATACCACACCCTCAAAGTGATATGACTCATTAATTTCATATGCGGGACGTATAAAGGATGGATTTAATGATATTATATATTATATTATATTGTAATTATATTATTCCTCTGAATAATTATGTTTTCATTCCATTAAAAAAGAAATAGAAATAAAATATGCTTTCATGTGTACGTATGGCTTACCGTCTCAATGAATGGTGATTTTCATTTATTATCTCCAAATGTTATGTATACATGTATATACTGCATATATAAGATATATATGATATCTAAATAATGAATATCACTATGGAGATATGGACTATTAACCACATTGACAGCTTTTAAATATATGGTGTTCATTTTTTACTCATGTACCAAATATCGACAAAAAGACCGTTATTAAGAGAAATGACTACATAATGTTTATTACATGGTAATAAGTGATATAAAAGGAATAATAAACTTCAAGAAGGTTATTAAAAATTATTAATTAATTTTTGTTTATTATTCAGGAGATTAAAGAAAGAACGTGTCATGTCAGACACGAGGTAAGGGACGTCATCTCAATCTCCTATCATTGAGTAATATTTTGTTTTAATTCATGATTTTCTTTTATACACTGTAAAAACACCATTTTATTTTTATTTCATTCAAAGGGAATCCTTTTCAATGAAGTGTTTTAATAAATGAAAAAAATGTTTCTTTTGACGTATGTGGTGACAATGAACTTTCTGCCGCAATGAGTATTATTTGATCATTCGATTCCATAACTAGCCTACTATTTTTAAAATGAAAATACATACCGTTTACTCTTTTAAATGTTTAGGTATTTAATATGGATTTGATAATTCATTTTTTATGTATAAATATTTAAATGATATATTTTTATTGAAATGTAGAAATTTTATCTTTCCTTTATATTTGTTTTATGTGTTACGAACATGTTATGATTTTTGGGAATTGATACATATACTGGTGGTTTTGTGATGAACATAGGGTGGGTGTGCCTGAGATAGCTCACTAATGCATTGGGTAATCTGATAGAGTTGAATGTGAATGTTCCTCCTATGAGATTTAGGTAGTATACCGTGATGGATTTTCCAAATGTAACTCCCTGCGTAGCTGTGATAGCTACAATATAAGTATGATATGGATGCCAAATGATTCCCTCATGATTTATGTTTTCTATGTGTTATTCATAAATCTTATTATTTAAAGATATATGATAAAGAGCATATGTTATGTATGAAATGAAGAACTATAGTATTCATTCATTGTTTTATAACCCTTGCTGAGTTTTTCATGTTCATCCCATGTTTTGAAATGATATTCAGAGGACCTAAAACTGAATAAGGTCATGGATGGGATCAAGGAAAAGTGATGTTGTCTAAAACATGAGACTTGACTTGACTCTTTTTTTTTCAAGATTTATTATTTTTTGAATAAAATTTAAACTGAGTAGAATTGTCTACCTTGTAATTTTTGAGATGTAATGTAATATTTATGACCCAATTCTAGAAAACACTAAAACTGAAAAGTTCATCAATGTGAATTATTTATTAAATCAAGATTGTGTAATGTTTAAGGCCGGGACCTTATTGTTGGTATCAGATGTCAGTCTAGATTACATTAGGAGTTAGGTTATTGTTATATTAAAATCCATAAATTAGGTTAGATTAATATTGTAATGATATGGAATTTAAAGATTACAATGTTTCTTCACCGAAGATATTTCTATGTTCAGAATGGTTTTCTGCCTAGGAAACATAGTAGCAGTGTTGGGAAAACATTAGGAGGACGACAACCTTTCAAATCAACAACTAGAGATGATCGAAATCCGAACATAACTATTTGTTGTAGTGATGGCACATTTGACTGAGGCAATAAATGGTGGTGTTATCCTTACACGAGATCAGCCAGATCAACCACAGAGGAACATGTTAGTATTGGTGCATTTCATGAGGCAACACCCCTATCATTTGGAGAATCATTTAGCCTTCTTGAAAGAATAAGGGTGTATTAAAGAACGAGAGAGAATTTTTTTTTTACATGGGGTGTTCATAACATCAAAATTTTAGTCTTTTTGTTTACCGATTTGAATGTGAAGCTAATCAGTGGGGGTCAATGGTTAAAAATATTTGGGATAGTAGTGATATTTATGCTCTTGATTGGGATGAATTCAATGGTATGTTTCTTGAGAAATATTTTCTTAAGGTGGTTCATTTTAGGATAGAAAACAATTCCTAGAATTGAGGCACGAGGATGACTCAGTGGCTGCTTATGAAGAAAACATCACTCTACTGGAAAGGTTTGCTCCAAATTTCATACGCGATCTAGATATTAACGTCAACTATTTTTACTATAGATTAAATCCAAACTATCTAAGGGATTCAACATCTTGTGAGTTTAAAACATATGAAAAGCTTCATCATTGTGTAGAGAAGGTGGAACCAAAATTTGTCGATGATCAGGTATTCTTTGAAAAATAGTAGAATAAGAGGACAAGGTGGAAGGCGAAAGGGATGAAATTTTCAAAAAAGTCTGATGATAAGAAAATTTAGTTCATAGTTTGAGAATTTTTTTAAAAAAATCATGATTGGGAATGTATTTTGAATCAGATATGTGCTACTGATGTCATAAAATGGGATATAAGGCTCGTAATTGCAATAAAAAGGAGCAGGGTAATGGTAATCCAAAAACTGATTTATAATTATAAAAATGTTTTAAGTGTAATGAAATGGGTCATTATGAAAATGAGTGTCCAGTGAAGAAATTAACGTAGGGAAAGAGACTAGAATAAATGTAGAAAAGGGTTGTGAAATCATTTAGAACTACTTCAGAAAATGTAGGGATATTGAATGAAGTAGTATTAGGTACACTGTTTGTTTGTATAGATTTTCCAATGTGTTGTTTCATTCATGGTCCACATAGTCTTTAATTTTTGAGAATTTTTCTAGTAAATTTGTAATTCCATCTCAATATATGAATACTGAACTTAGGGTAAAAACACCTGGTGGAAATGTTGAGAAAAAAATAAAACATAAGAACCTTCATTTCCTTGTGTACAGGAAGAATCTACCTGGAAATCTTAATGTTTTTCCTCTAGTATAGTTCGATGTTATTTTTTGTATAGATTGGATTTCAATTTATCGTGCTAATATTGACTATAGAGAAAAAGAGGGTTCGTTTCATAAAGATTGTCTTTTTTTGTACAAGAATGAATCCTATATTTTGATGACATATCAGGAAGCTGAGAAACTAGAAAAAGATGGAAATGAATATCACCTTTCACATATTTTTTAAAACGAATGTACTCTTCAAATTAAGGGTGTGTCATTGTTAAATAAGTATCTTAGTGTTTTTCCTGATCAGTTTCATGGTATTTTTCTAGATCCAGATGTTTAATTTACTATGGACCTAGTTTTTTATGCTAATCCAATTTCAACCCCCCTTATTGAATAGAACCAATTTAACTTTTAGAGTTAAAGAAGAGATTACATGAGTTATTAGATAATGGTTTCATTCGACCTAACACATCACCATGGGATTCACTGATATTTTTTGTTAAAAATAAAGATGATTCGATGAGACATTGCATTGATTAATGATAATTGAATAAAATCACTATTAAGAACAAGTATGATTGGCCTCATATCAGTGATTTGTTTGATCAGCTCTAGGGAGTTCAGTATTCTTTAAAGATTGACTTGAGGTCAGGGTTCTATCAGTTAAAAGTAAAGGAAACAGACATTCTGAATACTGCATTTCATACTAGATATGGCCATTATGAATTTTTAGATATTCCTTTTGTATTAACCAATACACCTTTTATATTCATGGATCTTATGTATAGAATTTTCAGTGAGTTCTTGGATAAGATTTTGGTTGTGTTTAGTGATGATATTTTATTTTTTTCTAAAATTAATCTGGAGCATGAATGTCCTTTATGTTTTTTCATGAAAAAATTAATAGAAAAGAAACTCTCTGGGAAATTCTAAAAGTGTGAGTTTTGATTTCAACAAATTTATTTCCTCGGTCAAATTGTTTCAAAAAAATGAAATCACTGTTGATCATGCTAAAACCATATTGGCCAAAGAAAGGATATGACCCAAAAATATAACTGAAATTAATAGTTTTGTGGGTTTGTAAAGTTATTAATAGTGGTTTGTTGAGAATTTTTCATGGTTATCTAGTCCAATGACCAAGTTAACTGAAAAAGTTGTTATGTTCATTTGGAAAAAGTAATGTGATGATTGATTTCAGGAATTAAAAGAAGATTGGTGAATTCTCTAGTTTTGGAACTACCATCCAGAAATTATCATTTTTTATCTAAAGTGATGCTTCATTGAATGGACATGGTTGTGTCCTTTTGACGAATGATCAGGTAATTTCTTATGCTTCCAATCAGTTGGAACCTCATTAGATAAATTACCCTGCACATGATTTGGAATTAGCTAATATTGTTTTTTCTTTAAAAATTTTGATGCATCATTTTTATGTAGTAAAATGTGTAATGTATACAAACCAAAGAATTGTTACGAATGTATTCACTCAGAAATAATTGAACACAAGAGAGTGGAGATGGTTGGAATTAGTAGAGCATTATGATTTCACAATTCATTATCACCTAGGAATGGCAAATAAAGTGGCTGATGCTTTGAGTCTAAACGGTAATTCATTATTGAACATGCTACATTTGGAATAAGATACATTGGTTTTTTATTAGATGGAATTTGTAATAGAAGTTGTTGGTGTAGAAAATTCTTATGTTTTGTTTCATTTGTTAGTGAAATCATCTCTATCAGACAGAATTAAGCAAGCGCAGAAGGAAGACGGTGAGTTATATAAAATGGATGATTTGGATCAGAATGGTACGTTAACATATTTTAATGTTGATAATTATTGTGTTTTGAGGGTTGAGATAAGATTATGTGTGCCTTCTGATTCTTAGTTGAAAAATGAGTTTTTATGGGAATATAATAGTTCCCCATTTTCATATCATCCTGGCAATACTAAGATTTACAGAGATCATCGAATGTATTACTAGGGTGATGGAATGAAAATACTTATTGCGGATTTTACTGTGAAGTGTTTGACTTGTTATCCATTTAATGCATAGAAGCAGTTATCGAAAAGGATACATCAATATTAATGGTTTCCAAAGTTGAAATGTGGAAATATATCCATGGACTTTGATGTGGGATTACTGAAGACATCTCAAGGCAATAATGAAATCTTGGTTATTGTTGATTAGTTGACTAAATCCACTCATTTCCTTCCTATTCGAGATACATTGTCTCTAGATCAACTTTATTGATTGTTTGTTAAAGATATAGTTAGGTTTCATGGTGTTCCCGTCTTCATTGTACCTGATCGTGATCCCAGGTTTTCTTATAACTTTTGGAAAGGCCTTCCAATGTCATTGTGTACAGAATTAAATTTTAGTACCACTTTTCATCCTCAATCAGATTGGCAGTTAGAACGAACAATTAAAACCTTGGAGGATATGCTACGTGATTGTTCTCTAGATTACTAGGGAATTTGGGACCAACAACTTTATTCGGTTCAATTTTCATATAATAAAAGTCTTTATTCTGGTATACATATGGCTCCATTTGAGGTATTTTATGGAAGCGTTGTCGAACTCCAACTTCTTGGGATGATGTAGGTGAAAAGAAGTTGATGGGACTAGAATTGGTGGAAGAGATGATCAAAAATGATCAATTGATTCAGAAGAACATGATAATTTCTTAAACAATGAAGAAAAGTTATACGGATAACCGGGTGAAGGATCTCACTTTTGAAGTAGGTGATCTTATATTTCTCAATGTTTCTACATGATAAAGTCTTATGCATTTTGGTAATAAGGGAAAGTTGAGTCTGAGGTTAATTGGACCTAATGAAATCATAGATATAGTTGGATGACTTGCATATAGAGCAGCATTACCACCATGTTTATCCCAAGTACACAATGTTTTTCATGTATCAATGTTGAGAAAGTATATGCGAGATCCATCTAATGTTTAGAGAAAAGAGGTAATTAATTTGGATGATAGTATCTCTTATAAGGAACAACTAGTCCAGATTTTTGATCGAAGAGAGCTAGTGTTGCAGAATAAGGTAATTCACCAGGTATTGGTTTTGTGTAAAAAAATATGGTTGATGAAGAAATGTAGGAATCTAAAAATGCTATGTGGGATAAATAACACCATTTATTTGATAAATGAATAAAATTTTGATGACACAATTTCAAAATGGGGGAAGGATTTAACATCCAAGGTAAATAAAGAATTAATTTTTTTAATTATTCATATTTGTGAATAAAATATTGATTTTACTTTAAAGGGACAATATGCTCGATGGTGTACCCGATACGCAACAATGAGTTTCTTTCAAATCTTACGTTGCACACTAATAATATAATATTATTATTTTAAATAGTAGATAATGCCTTGTTGCTGTATTGGCAGGAATGTACTGAACTAAAAACAATATGATTATACATGTTTTTTAAATGTTTTTACATTTATCCAATAATATTTAGTGGCATAAAATGTTAATGAATCTAATTTTAAGCATAATTTACGTTAAAAGATTCAATCTTTTGATTGTTAATATTTATTAAAACACACCTTTTGTTTTGACAGTGGGAACTAATTTTAAATTAATTAATTCAACTTATATGTTTTGAATTTGGTAAAATAGACATTATTTTTGAATTCAGAATATCAAATATATCATATAATGAATTTTTGGTATTTTTTCGGAAAACATCAATTTTTGATGAATAGTGAAACCACTAAGTAGTAGTTAAAAAACTGACCTTTTCATTTAAATGAAATTTTACCACTTTAGTGATTTGAATTTCAAAATTATGACATACATGCTTGTTATTAGTATGTAAAATGTTGATCAATGAGATGAAAATAATTTTTTGGTGATTAGTAACTTATTACTTTTATTTACCGCGATTAAAGGTAAAAAAAATAATTATGATAAAAATAATATCATAATAATAAAAAATTACCTTAAAAAATATCCTAACAATGTTGTATGAGTCATGGACGACCATGGGAATCCTTGGGTCGTTTTTGGAACCCCATGGAGCCACTTGGAAGTGATAATAACACTTTAGATTAATTAATTTAACGTAAAGACAAAGTGACAAAAACAAATATCTTTTAGTAAAATAATTTTTACATATAGATATATTGGTTATATTTTCCAAAATAAATATTCAATAGAAATATAAAAAAATTTCTTATATTATCAAAAAAATTTAATATTTTTTATACATCAAATAAATTTAATTATTTATGACAAAATAATTATGCTGTATTCACTTCAATAATATATGATTTATATAAACAAGATTATAATGATTAAACGAATATATAAAACCTATCCAATTCATATTGGAATATTTTATTTAGACCATGATTCATCTTATCATTGACATTAATTAGTTTTGGACCTTTTGAAATTGAAAATCATTACATAATAAAATAATATTTTCACACATTACTAAAGAGCCCCTCCTCCCCAAAAAGAAGCCCTCACTCATTCCCCACAACTCTCAAGCCCCTTGGATCGTCCAAACCCTGCCAAAATAATCACACAAGATACCTCTCTTCCACCTAGAAGTATTACCTTAGGGATAAGTCTCTTCATGTAGTTTTTTTGGTTCAAACAAAAGAATGTTACCCAAATTAAAGGAACCCAGTTCAATTAACTTCTTTGCATTATTATTAATTATCCAACCCCTAGACTATTTTTATTACTTTTTTATAACACCAATAGTATCCTATGAATACAAGGATGTTTTTATGAAACAGATTAAAGATACATATACACACTCCTCTATCTAATGGGTGAAGAACATACTATTTCTATTGATGGCTAACTAAATCCTCAGGAAACGATGATTATTCCATTCTGTCCAACCGCCTTTTATTGTGGCCATTAAGATGGAACTATATTAATATATAATATATATTATTTTAATGTTTTTTTATGATTCAATATTTTCCATTTTTTCATACCTATATAGTTTCCATCTTGTGCTAACACAATAATTATATTTGAGGAAGTGCGGACTACCGCCCCCTCAAAGAGATATGACTCGTTAATGATATATGTGAGACTTATAAAGGATGGAGTTAATGAAATTATATATGATATTATACTGTAATTATAATATACCTATGTATCATTATGTTTTCATTCCAGTAAAATATGAAAAAAATTTAAAGTAGCATTCATGCGTACGTACGACACACCATCTCCATTAACGATGCTTTTCATTTAATATATCCAAATGTTTTCAATAAAAGTATATAATTTATATATATGATATATATGATACATAAATAATGAATATCATTATGGAGATAATGAACTATTTACCACATGGACATATTGTAAATATAAGGTGTTTAGTTATGACTCGAGTACCAAAAATTGACAAAACGACTATTATTAACTTAAATGATTGCATAATGTTTATAACATGGTAATAAGTGATATACAAGGAATAATAAACATGAAAAATGATCTTAATCAAGTGTAAATTAATCTTATTTTATTATTCAAGATATTAAATAATGAAAAGTTCAAGTCAGGCCCGAGTTGAGGGACTTCGTCTCAATCTCTTTTCATTGAGGCATATTTTGTTTTAGTACAAGATTGTCATTTATAGGCTTTATATACACCTTTGAATTTTCATTTCATTCAAATGGAATATTTTTCTACGAAGCGTTTTACTAAAATACAATAAATAATATATATTTTAAGTTACACGGTGACAACTACCTTCCAACCACCACAAGTATTATTTGATCTTTGGCTTCCATTACAAGCCGTAATATTTTTAAAAGGAAAATAATTACAATATACATTTTTACGTATTTTGGAATAGAAAATTGTTTTGATAATGGATTTGTTCTGTCAACATATTTAAATGATATATTTTGATTTAAATGTAGAAATTTTAACTTTATTTAATGTTTGTTTTATGTGTTACGAACATGTTATTATTCATGGGCATTGTTACGTATACGAGTGGTTCCATGATAAACCTAGGTCGGGTGAGCCTAATATAGATGTTCAATACATTGGGTAATGTGACAGAGGTAAATGTGAATGTTCCTCCTAATAGATTTAGGGATTATTCCATGATAGGTATTCCAAATTTAACTCCCTATCTAGCTATGATAATAAAAATGTAAGTATGATATGGATGACACAAGTTTCAATTATGAGTTATGCATTCTATCTGTTATTCATAAATCTTATGATTTCTTGAGGTATGTTAAGGTTATTATTTTATGTACGTAGTGTATAACTAGTGTTTTATTTCATTGTTTTATAACACTTACTAAACTCTTTATGCTCATCCCATGTTTTGAAATGGGTTTCACATGACTTAATGATTAATAGGGTGATGGATGGGATTAAGGAAAAGTCATGTTGTCTAAAACATGGGACTAGACATGACTCTTTTTTTCAAGAGTTTTTATTTTATGAAAAAGAATTGAAACTAATTAGAAGCGTCTAGCTAGTAATTATTAAAATTTAATTTAATAGTTATGGCCTAATTCTCTAAAATCTAAACCTAAAAAGTTCCTCAATGTTAATTAATTATTTATTTCATGATTATGTAATGTTTAAGGCTGGGTCCTTATATTCTCTTTGTTAACCTAATTTCCTATATATGGTGTAACAAATAAAAATTTGACATGAAATATTATGAATAATTAATTATTCTTTGTATTTTTTGTTTCAATTTGAATTATATAATCATAGGGAATTTGATGATAAAATTAACAAGTGTAAATGAATTTTCATAACTCAATTCCTTTTTCATTAGGATATAATACTTTCCCATTGTCATTAATATTATATGATTATGTGTATATATTTTTTAATTTCTATTTATTTATTTCCATTTATAATATTTTCTTCAAATTTGATAACCATAATCAACTCATTGATCAAAACTTACACTAGTGTTATGATCCTATTAAGTGTCCATTTCACAATTTTATTCTACTCAATATTATTATTTATTGAAATTTAGTAAAAACAATTTATATGATCATTTTTCAATAAAATGTTTCACATAATTCCCTATTATTTATTGATGACCTTTCCATTGAATAGTACCATTTTATATTCTTTTTTCACTATAAAATCTTTAAAAAATGTTTTTAGGAAAACCCAACATAATTTCTCTCTTATCTAAGAAAACGTTTTTTTATAAAAAACATTATTTCTAAAATGGATTTAGAATCTTGTTAACCTATCCATATTTAATTATTAAATAAAATTTTACTCTTTTTTCTTTTATATATTTTTCCAAAGGAATCACCTTATTTGCTTCCAACCGTGGAACATTTATATCCTTTTTATCTAGAAAATGGAATGTAGTTTTTCCTTTTACACTGTGTATTGAAGTACCCATATTTGTTTCTTTAATGATTCATTTGTATGACATCAATGTTTATTTTTAAATAAAATGATTATAAAAATGATTATAATGAAATATTATTTCAAAATGTCTATGAAAATAAAATGGGTACTATTTTTCTGATTGATTTTTAAACATCATTTTATATTATTTACAAAAAAAAGAACCCTTTTTCCATTTTCCACATGGATTATATTGTATTTATACAATATGGATTTTCATCTTCATGGATTACAATTTTTTTCACTAATTATAGTATTGAAATTCAATAACTTGATAATTTTCTAGTCCCCTTGACATATTAAATTTTTCAAGATCATTAGAAATTAAATTTCCTCTAAATATCCATATTATTTATCCTGGATCTATTTATTTTATATAATGTATACCATTTTTATTACAGTGTTTACATTTAATGTTCTTTTCTAACCATATGGAAAATTTATGGATTCTTATCTATTATTAAATATGGGTATTTTGTGGGGAATATTTTTTTTGATTTAAATAAATTATTTTATATGTGAGGAATGATTTAGTCATGCACTATATTGGATGGGGACATATTAATTCAAGTACCACGATGAGTCAGTAGTTTCATGATGTTAATTTTTTCTGGCTAGCCTATTATAATTTTTTCTACTATATATTTTTTAAACCATCTATAGACTACAAGATTATAGTGATGGTGTAATGTGCCTGAGAAACATGTTTTCCAGTAATTAAACACATCCTTCATTTTCATTCATTTGTTATTATTGGTGAAATTTTCAATATGTAAAATATATGGATACATGTCATTAATAGTTTATTGAGTAATTGGAGTGTTATTTAGTTAATTAACTTGTTATATTGAATATTCCTTATCTTATCATTATATTCAATTTATTTTAATAATAAATGTTTTTATATATTTACCATTCCATATTTTTAACACACGTATTTCATATTTTATTAATTACATTGAATTTGTTCAATATATTTAGCCATCCATAATTATTATTCTCATCAATTTATTATTTCTTATAATATATTTACACTTAAAAATAATTTGAGAGAACTCTTATATTTTCCATTACCCAAGATTCCCTAAAGTGTACTATGAAAAATATTCATGGATACTCTTGATGGAATAAAAAATTATCAAAAATTTAAGTTGAAATTTTTGGATTCAATTATAATAAAATACTCATGTATGTGTATAGATGACAAGGAGTACAAAACTATTAGTCCCTTTGGGATGAAAATTACTTGTATCCTATGTCATTTTAAAGGTTTTTGGAATTGGCTCTAGGATTTATGTGGTTGGGTCACTCGAATTTTGCAATGTCATCCCATAACATTGAGATTACTTAAACTTATCTATATTCCAAGTTTCTATAATTAAGAGATGTAATATGAATAAAGACTAACACCTCCAGGAATTAACAACATCCAAATAACTCTTAATATTCACTGAATTATTTCTCAAACTCGATGGGTAGAACGTATATTGATGTGTAGTACATAGTGATTTCATCAACTATATGACACATCATTTTATACTATACATTGGACTACAGGACATCCACACCCATGTACTGTATGAAATTTTCTAAAGTGTTTACTCATAGTTTTATTGTCTCATAAAACCATAGATACATCTAAAAAAATTTATTTCATTAACTAATAAAGAAAAATGAAGTACACATGACCAACTAAGAGGAAAACCATACCCTAGGAATCTATTAGATACTGAATCAGATCATTTCACAGTGTTCACAACCTTAATAAGGATAAAGACAATTATTTTCCACCCTTATTTATATGGGGTTAAAATCCAATCATAAAGAGATATACTACAGAAAAAATGACAAATGAATGAAAACTTGTATCTATTTAATGAAAAAAATTTAAAAATTATTCATTTTTGAGGGTGCTGGACACTTTTGAATATCCGCTGAATGGAATATAAATTATAAAATCTATATCTATGGAATTTAAAAAATTTATTGATCCTTAACAACCAACCCACGAACATAATTATAAAACAAAATGGTCTATATAGACATTTGTGAAATGTTACCATTCCTATCTACAACAGAACATATGGAATGATTTATACTCCCCTTATTAGAGGGTTAAAATTAAGAGCACCATATTTATGATATATTTAATCCATTATGAATGTTTCAAATTCATTTTAATCATTAAAAGAACCAAAAATTTGGGAATTACAGTACTAGTTATAAAAATTAACAATAGATGGTATGTTATTTAGCTAAATACGTATGAAAAAAAGAAAGTTATATAAAAAAACATTTCCATCATCAATTATTTAACTGAAATCTTCTACGAATATCTTAAATTTTTAGTATATATTAAATTTTTAATATTTTAATTATGGATAGAGATCTCACAATCAGGAATAGTTACTGAAAAGTCAAATTAATGCAATAGAGGAAAGCACCAAATAAGTTCTAATTGAAATTTTAATTAACAAACACATCATATATGTACATATCAATGGAAGATAACATGTATTAATTATATATATGGGGTAAGATTAGTAATATGAAAACATAAATTTGTATGTAATTTTTATAAGTGGCTACTAACACATTAAATAACCATCCCACATAGGATGAATAAACCCCCATGTGGTCAACCAGTAAATCATGAAAGGTAAATTCATCCTACTTGGGTCACATCATCTCAATATCCATCCATTTATGTGTACACCATAATTGGTTAAACATTATGATTTTAAAATCCTTTATCAGGATTATCTCAAAATCAATAATACCTAACGGAAAAACATTGGATAAGTTTTTCATTTTGGAATTTTATCCATACGGGTCATGATGCATGATTCATAGAGGTTATAGTCCTTAAAAATGAAAATTTTATTGTAATGCCTTAAATTAATCACATTCCATGGATTAGTTAGATTTATAACCATTATTAATTTATTATAGTACATGGATTTATAAGATATAATAGGCATGAATGGAGCTTCAACATAGTTTTTATATTTTATTTTATAATAATTAGTTCATATAAGATTGATTTATTATATAAGTCACCAATTAAAATTTTTAACTTCACATAGACATCATAAATTTTTTTAGGAACCCATTTAATTGAAAAAATAATTTTTCAAACTATCAAAAACAAATATGGTGGGAAAACATGTCATGATTGGATTGATATGGTGAAACCATGAATCTATAAAATAATAAAAAATTTAGTTTTATGGAAACAAATCAATAACCTAAAATATATAATAATAATAATATGGGATGATATAACAGGGAAATAAAATTAACATAACATGGAAGTCTATCACATTAAACAGTGTAAAATTGAGCTTGCTAAATTATCACATAACAATGTGTGAAGATCAATATTCTTCTAAGTCATAAAAGGAATATTGAACATTTATGGGGTAGTAATTAAATAGAGCCTACATTAAATGGTACATTAATTATATTTTAATATATATGCACCTATATTATTCATGTTTTTAATGATTTTATTACTCAGAGGAATAATGGATTGGTTATAGATGTGATCAACTAATAAAATATTGCAGCACAGAGGACTCATGTTTTTTAAATGATTCATGTTATCAATTTAAAATTCTATTACGGGTTATGTGTCCTTTCTCATTGTGAAATCTTGTCACACCTTGTGTATTGTTGGTTCAGGGTGTGCCTCATTATTTGTAGAAATTCAATATTATATTATTCAATTATATGTGTCATTTATTGGAAAATAAATCTCAAAATTTACGTAATGTGAGATAGTTTCACAATCTGTGAATATATTATGCATCAGGATCTTAAAAATATTTGGACCTTAAGTTTTCTCAAACCCTACATCACGCCTTTTGAATTCTTGATGATCTCATGTTCCCCCCTTTCCCATTTTTGTGATCCCATTAACATTTAATGATTTTTGGTCATCCATAATCCATTTATGTTGATAATGTTTATGATTTTCCAATTCTCTCATTGTTTGAGAATCTAGTTCCTCTTAATTATTCATTACATGTGGTGGTTATTTCACTCCATCATTATAATGATGTTTTCTTTTTTTTTTGTCTTGGTTGTGTGGCATAGTCCATTGAGTGATATTTATTCTTGTGGGAGATGTGATAGACACATATGACATTGGTAAATTATAGTGACACAAAAGATGATTCCTTTAAGGTAGAGGATTTTTTGACTCTCTTAAATTATTTATATTCAAGATTGAATTTTTTATAGTTAATCTATTTTGATTTGTATAGATACAAATTAATAATTTTTTAACTATATATATAACGATATTTATCATAGTGATAACATGTTGATGATTTATATCACTATAAGGGGATGCCTATAATTATTAATATTTTTGCTATATCAAAATTTGGGTTTTTATCTTGTATTAGTGTTTTTTGGATTATAATTTTTATATTGATTAAAAATAATAATCAAATTAATGTAAAATTTAATTGAATAATTGTATTAATAATTTAGTAAGATGAATTTTTTAATTTTCAATTCCTCTTATTTTGATTAGAATAAAGATAATGCAATGTGCCAAATTAAATATATGTGACCACCCGAGGTAATTTAATTTTTAATGAATTTGAATAATGATAATACATATTGATTATATTTGAAAAATTTATTACAATAATAATGATTTTAATGATGATACTATGTTTCTCTTTTGATATATTTTTATAAATTAATGTTTTTGGTTACCAATATAAGGAACAAGTTAATGTTCAATTTGTTAATTCAATACGAGATAAAAATGTATTATTATATGGCCCATATTTCAATATTGGATATTAATTTTTTCTTCTTACATAATTTTATATGTGCTCCATATGTGAAATTTACTTTGTCAAAAATATTAGGAGAGGTTGCCAAACTATGTTAGGATCCTATGATGGTTGTTCCCTGGATGGATGTTGTATTATTGGTGGGGATGCCAAAATTATGTGGAATTAGTTGGTTCAGGTGGAAAAAAGATGCATTGGAATATTCATATGGGCGTTAGGAATTGTTCCAGATATAACAAACCTGGTTAATATTTAGAGTAACAGTTCATGTGACAAATCTTAATACATTCTTGTAGTGAATCTTATTAATAACAGATGGTCTAATTACATGTCCTTATCATCATTCCATTCCGCCACATCTTAATGAAAATGGGTTTTCTTGGATGCATGGTTCCTCCTAATTATTATTTAGGATTGTTTTCCTATATTACATTATTAATAAAATTAACAAAAAAGGATTAAATAAATCATAATACCTATGGTTGGTAATGATGGAATGAGAATTATAAAAGTATGTAACTCTTGAAAAATCATGAACTCAATTTACATTATGGATAGAGAGAATAGAATATGATTTATGATTAATGTAAAGTCACCTAAAATAATATTAATGGTAAAATACATTTCTAATAATTTATCTAATTGAATGAAATGATAAAAAATGAGATAAGTAATTAATTTTTCTATTTTATTTCATGTTCAATAAGATGATATCTAGTAACAAATAATAGAAAATGAGTTTCTAAGACATGATACATATAGTTCATATTATGACTTGGTAATTCCAATATTATGTTTTTGATATATATTATATGATTCATATTAGGAGTTTTCTTATTCCCCCAAATGTCTGTTACGAATGATTAAACCCAGTGGATTTTGGGTCGGTGCCTTCTCCAATGTCACAATGTGATGAGGGATGAAAAAATACCCCCTCATTCCCTCAACTCTCACTTTTTCAGATATATATGGTAGTATTAATAGTGTTTAATTTTCCCATATATGTTTTTAGAGGGTTGGGATAGATTTTTAATATTTAACACTAATGTTTTACCATATATAATATTCAATGATTATTTATGGTATGACTTATATATGATATGATCACTTTTGGTATCTTATTTGGGGCTATGTGATGTAATAGATTGAGGTATAATACTCTATGTAGGAAACAACTCATTTAAGATTTGTTGGAAAAAAATACAAGATCTCTATATATGGTGATGTGAATTTGGGTTATATTATGATATTATCCACAAGGAGCCTATTGGGAATCCATTACAAGCTCTCATAAGGGCATTAAATATTTGGAAGAGATGGATTAAGATGGAAGACATTGGGAAAATTTGGTAAAGTGATGGTAAATTTAGAGTGGGGCACCCTTATTGATTTAATTTTACATTATATTCATTCTTGTTTGAAATAATTTATATGAGTTAGAGATGGTGAGACTTGGAACAGAGAATAAAAATCATGTGTTGAGTTATTTTCTGTACTATACTCTAAATATTACCCTGATTTGATTATGTTTGGCCTAAGTGTCTCTGGTGGTCATCCTACCAAGTATATAGTTATTCATAAGTTATATATAAATAATATATTTTTATATATTCCAAATAAGGTTGGTGAATAGTAAGAATATTATAATTTCATTGTTTTGAGGAGTTGTTTGGGATTTATGCTCACTAACCCAATTTCTATTGAGTACTGGTAGTTTTCCTTTTTATTGTTTCAATACATTCTCGGATTTCATAATTGATCTGATAATATATATATATATATATATGTCTATATATCTGAGTAATTTATGATGTGTGTATTTGTATCATTTATCACTTCTATATGTTATCATAGAGGGTGATGCGTCCCATAGGTAAATTTATTATACCCTTAGTGCTAGTTTTCTTTCCTAGGACTATTTGATGTGGGACTCTAGTATTCAGAATCTCTCATCCCCCATTACTGGTATAATAGGGGTGCACATTTGGGAATGGAATCATAGTAGGGAGGTATCAGAGGATCATCATGAGTGATAGGATGGATTTTGGAGTTAGTCCTGGGATAGGTTTCATAGTTTGGTGGGGAAATAAATTGGGCAATGATTAGTGAGATGTAAAAAATAGAATCCCAACTGAGGGATTATTATTTTGGGAACCTAGTGAATTATAGTAGAGACCATTTAGTTTACTACACCCTCTTACTGAAAATATACAAGTTGAATTTTAGGTAACAAGTAAAACATCATTCACAATTATTATTATTTCATGTGTGTGAAATAGGTAGATCTTTGGATAATTTGAATCATTAAATAGCTAAAAATTAATTAATTATCCAATTTTAGGAATTCCTAAATATAGCTTAATAGTCTAAAGAATTTAATTTTTAAAAACATTGAACACGGTTTACATTTTTATTAGGTTTGTGTTGAAGATGCTTAACATTGTGTTCCAGAAGATCAAAATAGAGTAATGTCTAGTTCGAAAGTATGTTGAATTGTGAGGGATCTATTTAAGAATTATTCATTGATGAATTGTTATAAGAGGTTGAGATAGTATATTTATTGATATATGAATTTGATGGAGCACTGGGTTTCATTGGTGATGATGATACTTCATGGGGAATTGAGGATGTTTTGGTTCTTATTCCTTAGAGTTCATGAAGAGTATTCAACATTGTGAACTAATTTTGAATCCCATTTCCACAATAATTTCACTTCATAATATGTGAATGAATCCAATCATGAGAATTTTTTAACACATAGATTAGTGAGTTTCAACATGAATGATTTTGGGGTCCATTTTTGTACCATTCTGTGATATGATTCACACCTATTTCCGAATGAGGAGATATGGGTTAGGAATTTCATCATGATTCACGTCTGGATATCCATTTCATGATCACCAGGTTTATTTTAATGATGGTTTTCAAGGTAATATAAAAATAATAGATTATTGAGAGGAAACTTTTCCGAACAATATCATAATAATAAGGAAGATTTCAGAATCACTCTTAAAGAAGAGTTGTTGTTCAATGTTTTTAGTTTCATAGAAAAAAGATCATTCCAATAGCCTAGGGTTTGTATCATCCCTCGCTATCTCATTTCACTAGTTTGGGAGGATCTCATACCATTTAGAAGGTATTAGATTCATTTTTTATGATAGAGTAATGGATAATTAAAAGAGAGAGTTCCCGAGCATTATGATAAGTATGCATCTTTCAGGTGTTCTACTTCAGATTCCTCTAATGAGTTAGTTTCAACTGAGACTAATATTTGAAAATGTTTCTATGTGTGGATCGTCATAGTGGGTATGGGGAAATGAAGAGTATAACCCCATGATCCTCATTTTCCTCAAGTAGTAGTGTGCAGACATAGAGGCTATCATAAAAAGGATAATAGAGTTCATAGAGAAGGTCATTTTTATCTTCTTGCTTTTGTTTTACAACACCGTGATATCTATATTTTTTTGAGGTACCCTTTCCTTTATTCTAAATTTTATATTTCTATGTTTTTTTCTTGAGTGACACACATATTAAAATAACCTATCATTTTCCATTCTATAGAAATTAAGGTTGAGAGTATTCTAGTAACCATGATGTTTACAGCGCCAGTTAGTGGTTGAGATGACATCAATAAAGTAGGTATATATTGTGAGCATGTATTGGGAAGATCTACAATTAGAAAGATACTAAAAGAATACAGATATATCAATATATTATCTTCCTCAACATGTAGTGTATGTATTCATTATAGAATATCATGGATTGCATCAGGAGTCTAGTTGGGTTCTATAATTATGATAGAGTTCCAAAAATATTCATTTATGAGAGAGACTCTTATATGGTTTGGGGGAATTCCCCTTCCTTGAATTATTTTAGGTTGATGTAAATGTTGTGTTCATTTATTTATATGTAGTGGGTGTTTCATAGGGTCATAGAAGAGTACCATGACATCTTTCTAGATGAGGTTGGGATGTTACCTCCGTGGCATCAGATTGAGTTTTTAATCAAGCTACATCTAGATATGTCTCTTATATCTCTATTACCATAAAGGATAGATCATTTTGATTAGCGAGATATATGAGTATATCTTGATATTTCCATGGAGTGAGGTATAGTTCATCCATGTTTCTCATATAAGGGTGTACCTTTTTGTTCGTGAATATGATTGATTTTTGTTTTCAATTATATAAATATTATCATCACCTCAATGAAATAACAATGAGTAAACACAATCCTATAATACAAATTGATGATTTTTTAGATTAGATAATGGGTGATTGTTGGTTCTTGAAGATGGTAATTTGGTCAGAGTATCATCATATTCTTGTAAAAGATGAGGATTTTATGAATAGTGATTTCAATTATCTTCATGGGAATTATGATTTCAATGTAACATCATTTAGTGTTGTTAATTCCATATTAATGTTCGTTGGGTGGATGAAAATGATTTTTGATATTTATTGTAGAAATTTAGTGTGGTTTTCATTGACGATTTTGTTGTATAATACTCATATGAGGAAAATAATTAAAATATTCTATGTGATTTTGTAGGTGCTAAACATTGGGATAAGAAGATTTTGATCTTTTATATGTTTGATTTTTGGGCTGGTAAATTTTTTTTCAAATGGAATATTATTTTCCTGTATTGAGTTGCTACGAATCCTTATATGATATAAGCATTCTTTCCTTGATAATCCCTATAGGTAGTGGTTGAGGTGCATTGATTTATTTATATTGAAGGGCATTATGAAGGGGAATTAGAAAATTTTTATCCAGATGTAATTCCTATAATATCATTGTCCTGTAGGGATCTTTTGTTCATTTGGAATAACATATTTCATCCCTATTTTGAGTGATCTAATGAGAAGTGATTCTATGAAACAATCCTTTTTTCCAAATGATAAAGATTGTTTTATGTTTTTTGTTATGATTCATGACTTTTCAAGGGTTGTGTTTGATATTATACAATGATCATTTATTTATTATTCCTTTTATTAGTTCATCCCTATGAGTATATACATTTAGACCATAATCAAGTGTTGGTGGTAATTGTGGTTTTATTGATATTGGGGTGAAATTACCCCAATACAGTGTATTTTTGGGTTTTACTAACCATAAGAAACATAACATTTTAATCTACCATTGTGACTTGAAATTGCATCATCATCATTGGATTAAATTATTCCATGATTATGAATATGAAATTTCATATATTATATGAATGGGAAATTTTGTATTCAATGAACTAGGAAAGATGTCATATAGTTATAACATGCATGAATCTAGAGATACTTATAGAGTGAGATAATATCTTCGAGTGATTCATCTCAATATGGGATGGGATAGTGGAATAATATTTCTTTTCATGATGATGGTGAAGTCTTATTTGGTGGATCATGTTGGGGTGTCCTAATTTTTGGGATTCTGAGGTGGTGGTAAAGTTATACATAGTCGTTTTTTTCTTGAATCCATGATGTCTGGTCTATGGATGGATAGTACTAGGTGTTGTTCTGGGGAAGGATTTTATTTCCATAAATGATGTTTTAGAAGGTTCATCGTGGGTTCCATTTCTCTTCATCAGTGGTACATATTATCTGAACAAGATTTTCCAAGCCTTGAGAGGTCTTTTTTGGTTTCTTGGGGTTTAGTGTACAGTGGTTCATATTATCTGAATTTATTATAATTTTACCTCAATACCAAGTATTATATGATTCTAGACAGGCGATTGTGTAAATTGTAATGAAATCATAAAAATTTATAGCGATCGATGTGTCGATCTAAAAAGATTTTTTTCGATGAAATATCTATAGAATTTGGTAAGACACCACAGAGTCTTGATGAATATCATATCTAATTATAATCCATATTATAACTCATGGGGTTCTGAGGTCTACAAATTTCTTTTGCTTCTCTATTATTACGTAACAGAACTATTTATGTACTGATGGATGGTATGATTGATTTGACCATACATACTCTTGAGGTCATGTTGTGATGTTATGTTCTGGATTCAGTTGGTTCAAGGATAAGGAAACTACCCTTGGATGTTATTCATAAAATATTACTTTGCACTTCTCCATTGGTATGGTGAAATTTAAATTTTTTCATGGTTGAATTTTTTTTCATGTTTTGCTGGATTGGGCTTAGAGTGGAAGAAATCCACAGTCAATAACTACTCTAGAATTTAACATAGATGTTTAATGTAATTTATCGGTGGATATAGTTAGCAGTGGACTATCATAAATCTTATGTAAATAATAATTGGAGACCTTTGGATTATTAAATTGGAGATAACATATTCTTGAAGGTGAATCCTCATTGTGGGGGGTAAATTTTTTGTAATTTAAGTGACCTTTACCCCTGGATAGTTGGTAATTTTGAGGTGTTAGCTCATATTGGATTTTTTTCTTATCAAATATCACATCACCAGTACAGGATCCATATATATGATTACTTCAAATATCAAATCACTATCATTATCATCATTATTACTTTAATTTCATCATTTGGGATGCGATTGATGTTTTAGAGGATACATCCTTCGATTAGAATCTAGTTGAGATATAGGACAACCATCAAAAGGTGTGGAAGGGAAATCTATTCCCATGGATCTTTTCATATAGAGGTACGATTTAATTGAGAATAGTACATATGAATGTGAGTCATAGATGCAATCTCTATAACCTGTTCTGTTTAATTATTGAATCTTGTTGTGTAACATTTTATGTTTTATGGATGTTGACATTTTTAGTTTATCAGAAGGGTTCCTCTAGTATCATGTTGTGTATTTACACTCTCTTGATATTAATCTCACCCCTGATTGTTTTATGATTTATTTTCTTATATTTCATATTACTAATATGTTACTCTAATGATCTATTTAAGCACTTACGATAGAGATATCTATGATAGGTATCTCATAGGGTGGTTATTCAGATGAACCCATTTCATTTTATATCTATGTTAAATTTTGGATTCTAGTGTTTGAGAATATATTACGATGTATCTAATAAATTTTTTTGAATAAAAATAGTTTTATCCATTAATTTAATTTGAGGATCATGGTTCTCAGTGTAGTCCTAAATTGGTTCTGGAGGTGTTAGACTAATAAAATATGGTACCATGGAAAATTAACAATGTATAAATATTTCATGTCATGAAATCATAATTCGCGGCCTGGGTGAGGTCCCGTTCATGGACCAAAATCCGCTCACATATTATATAAGGATGGTTCATGAAATATCTCAAAAAATGTAATAATTGATGGTTAAATACTATGATGTGATACATTTTCTGGTAGAATATAAATTCTGATATTTAAAAAATGAAATGGGTTTACATAGTGTAATGATGATGTGCAACAAATTTTTATAAATATCAGGGACCTGGGTTTTAGAAAACTCTATGACTATGCACTAAAATAAAAAACAATTATATTTCATCCCATTATTAATTTTTTTATCCCTTTTATGGGTATTTATTCATGGAATTTTTTATTCAATATTTTATGATCCAATGAAAATTCTTCCACATTTCTCGTCGTTCTATGAAATAGATCATCATTTTTGTTCTAGCTATGAGATGGTGGTTCCTATCCATTTTTTAAACAAAGTGTTATTGTGGTTTTATTGGTTCGGTTATTCCATGGAATCATTTGTTAAATGAAACATCATGTGGTAGAGTAAATTGGGAATATGTCATTGGTCTTTTCTAATTTTAAAAATTTTCAAGCATCTCCTGACCAAAGAAGGAAATATAGGATCAAAAGGATTTTACCCTTTAGGTTAAGGAACACACCATGAGTATTATGCTTGTGGATCCAAATCCATATGAGTTGTTGAAACTAGAGACTCCAAAGATGTAGATTTGGATATGCAAATTTCCCGCCTGTTTGGGGCTATGAATAGTGTCAAGGAGTCATGCATGGCCTAAATGTTTATCCCAGTGTTTAATGTGTGTGAGAAGGCACTGGGTGGGATGTATTTGTCCACTTAATTTCCTTACATGTAATCATATTATAGGCATGGTTTATCCAATAATATGGAAGTGGAGTTAATTGAATAACTATTGAACTCGATTATAGAGGAAATCAATTGCAGTGATCATATCTTGATGCCTTATAACATTATAATGTGTTTAATCTTGTTTTAAATGATATTTTACTAGATATATTATAATTTTTATCATTATTTTTATGATATTTATTATTATTTTGATCATTATTGAAAAAACTAATGAATGTTGATGTGGAATTACTTTATTAATTATGATAAGAATTGAAAATGATGCACGTCCGACTATTCTGTTTCTCATAACTCGAAGATAATAAAATCGATCCATACATGTGGTTATTTAAATGTGATATTCCATTATAATGGAATTTTTAATGAATTATAACCACTATAATGATTTTTATGATAATAATAAAATTTATGACACTGATAATTTTTTAATGGTTAGAGTATGATTAGATTTTGATAGTTTTTTATATCATGAGGTGATAATTTTCTCATTGTTGGGGCCTATGAATAATGAATCCGTAAATTCAAAAAGAAATAATAATTAAATTATTGAAAATTATAGTTTCTATGAATTGAGTATATTATCATATTGAGATTGAAAAGTGAATTGATTTTATATATATGAGATCTCATTTACGTGTGAAGGTTAGAATAATTGTTTCAATACATATATTTTCTTTTTGGATATTCTTGATCATTTCATACTACTTCTGTGAAGTTTTATGGATACGAGAAACACTATGAGGTGAGATATTGGTAATTTAGGGCTATATTTTTTATGTCCCAAGGACGGTTGATCTTGGTATGGATGATGTGATCTAGGTAGAGTGGCTTGGATGATTTTTTCATAGTTGATGCCTTTAATGGAAAAACAGATCAATATATGTATGTGGGTGTTAGGGTGGAACAAGATATTTTGGAACGGGAATATGATGGGATTAATCAAGGTAGTGAAAATTAGGGATTCTTACATTAAATAAATTCTATTAATTTCCGATTGTCAGTTGCTTGTATTGGAAATATTCCATTCCCTACAACATGAGGCTTCTAGATGTGCTTCATAGCTTATAATTCATTAGTTGTAGATTAGGATGGTCTTCCTAGAGTACCTATATTATTTAATAATTATAATAGTGATCAAATAAATCATAACCCATGGGGTTGGTAATAATGGAATGTAAATGTTTAAAAGATATTACTCTTTAGAAACTATGGATTTACATTGTATTATACCTATAAGGAATTGAAATGGAATGATGATTAATTTAAGGTAATGAAAACTATTCTCAATGATAGATTCAATGGCTAGTAAATTAAATAATTAATAGAAATGAAAAGACCAAAAAATATTACATTAATATATCTTATTAAATGATTGTTTTCTTAAAGGATATCTATTCTCAATTTGTGGTAGCTGGGTATTGGAAATAAGATAACTACAGTCGTTCTTAGGACTAGGTAATGCACATACTTTGGTTTTGTGCTATATTATATCTTTTATATTTGGTGATTTCATATGGTTCAATACACATGTATATTAGGGAGACTGAAACCAAGTAAATTTTGGGTTGGTGGTTTCCACCACATTCTATTGGGGTAGAGGGGGGATGACAGCCCCCTATGGACTTAGTCTCTTATCATTGTAGTTATTTGTGTTTGTATTCAAATTAGAATGTTTTTTCATATATTATTGTTGAAGATTATGGTGAGTTGTGGTCATTTAAAACATTTAAATTACCAAATATAGTATCCAATGGATTATAATTTGTATAATATGTATAGTTTGGGATATCTTATGTTTCTTTTTGCGGTGTAAAGGGATTACTAGCTTGAGGTATAATACCTAATTCATTATAGATGAAAACATGGTGTGGTGGATCCTGAAAGATACTTATTTTTTTATATGTTGATGTGACATGGAATGAAATAATTATTTAGTGAACATGTTTGATATTGTGATGTTATACCAAGGTTTCTTCAGGCAATCTTATTTTTTGAGATAGATGGCTTAGAGCATGTGATGTTGCGGTAGAGTGGAAAACAAATGGGGAAGAGGGAGATGGGTACCCTTGAGGATTCATTGTTATATTATATTTCTTACTATATATGTTACATGGTGTGAGTTAAACCTATTGAGATTTTGAACAGAGTGTACATATATATAGGATGAGTTAGTTTTACTGTCGTATGTTAAGTGACATTTATTATTGTAAAATGTGATACAACATGAATTATTCATATTTTTTCATGAGAGACTATATGGATTATATTAGTGAGTATACTATTATGCTCACCCTAGGTATAAATAAATTTTTTAGGGAAGGTGGAGAAGCTTGGATACTGGGATTGATATTACTGTATCATGGTTTTGCATGAGCTATTTAGAATTTGTTGTCACTGTCTCATGTTCCATCTAGTAATTCTTGTTTGAATTTATAATGTTATATTACCATTGTGAATATCATATTTTTACTACGGATTTAAATATACATATATGTATATAAATATATGTATTTTTTTCTTGTTACCTATATTCATTCAAAATAGAAAGGAATACAACAGGTAGTAATCAGGCCTTTACCACCTCACATCACTCATTGTCGACCCATGAGGCTTACACATTACTGGATGAGGTTAGGACAATAAAGTATATCATTCACCCGATGAGAAGAAATAAGAATATTTATTAACAAACAACTCAAATAAGAATCTCATATCTAGAAACATAGTATTTTATGAATGTGTGTATGTTGAGGACTCTTAGTCGCATCAATTTTTTTGGTGAAAGAAATCATACTATCCTTTTGAAACACCATAAACATGATGAAAATGGGAATCATGTATATAATACCTCCTTTTGATTTCCCATCCTAGAATCCTCTAAAACGGTGCATCATCCATGATGGTCATAAGGCATCAAGTATTACTTCCCATATGCTAGAGGGTGATGAAGATATCTTAGGTTATGAGGATTTTTTGTGGGTAGACTATAGCCATGAAATCTCTTGTACATAGGATAAAATCCCAGATACATTAAAAGATTATGTCATATGAATAAAATGCAGTGAAAATAAATGAGATAAATTTGTAATACCAAATAATTAAACCTTTCATTTCATTTAAATGATACAATAAATAAGTAGAATACATAAATTAGAAAATAACTAATAATTTAAAAGAACAAATAAAAAATCCTAAGTCCATATCTACATGAGGATCATAAGATCAAGTGTCGTCTTGTGCTCCAAGGATCCATTGTACATGATTAATAACAGAAGAATAATTGATGATCCTGAACCTGTAGCCATGAGGTCTGTTTAGGTACTAAACTCTTGAATGAATTGGAGTTGAGATGAAATCAATATTCCGTACCTAATTTTGTCTAACTTTACCTAGTATATTATTATAAAATAATATAATATAAATTTATAGATATAAGTTCCTAAAAAATAAATGTATACATGTCAGACTCTGGTTCCACAAATGTCACCTTGAAACAAATAACTTCTTCATCCCAAGTTGGATTGTATTTAATGAAGAATCCTTGTATGTGTATATATATTTACAAATATATATATATAAATAAATAATTTTGTGTGTATATATATGAAAGAGATATGTATAAGAATATGTGGTTAGATATATAGTTATGCAATACTATATAGGACCAAATGCGAAAACATGGTTTCTATATATAAGAAGTATGATAATATTAGATTCAGTAATTTAATTAATAAATCAACCCAAACATCTTATTATGGGAACACAAAAAAGGTAATAGTATAATAAAAGTAATTTTGGACATATGGTAAACCCATTAAATTAATTTATATTAATGATAATGAATGTATGAAAATCATATTTTAATTATGATCCTGTTTTAGTTATTCTTAATTGGAAATCAACGTATCTCTTAAGGTGAAATGAAAACAATATTAAAAATGAGAGTGTATTAGGATATCCTTATTAATAATAAAGATATTGATCTAATATCTATGATAGTACTTTTAACCCATACTCATATCCAATTATTTCTACAAATGTAACATAGTTATCACCCATGTCATATCACAATTCATCTCATTTCTAAGCCCTTAAACTGTATTTTATGTAAGGAACCTATGTGTTTCCCATGTTTAAAGTATTTTAAATCAACCTATGGACTTTCAAATGTAATTAGATGTACAGAAACCTTAGTATCAATTAAGGAAAAAATAAATCATTCTAATTAGCAGACCATCCAAGGAATTGTTTTTGGAAACTATGTCTTCGTTAAGGTGTGATACAACTAATATGCAACATAAATTTATTTAATAAAGAGGGGTAATTAAATAATCATGTAATCTATGAAATAATGTTTGAAAAATAATTTGGTTGTTTCCACAATCATTCCATATCATAATTCTAGTTTTCTATTTGGGTTATTCCATTTATAAAAAATTATGAAGTACATGTGATGTTCTATTTCACTATTTCTCTATCATGATTGGTGAGTATATATATAGATTAAATTATACGAGCCATTTTTAGATCTTTTTAATTAGTATTTTTATATATTTATATTTTTCAAATCATCTTCATGGATGGTTCTAACAATATATAAATATTGATCTTAAGCTAGGGTGAAGTATCCACACCACTTATCATTCAATAAACTTTATCTGGTATCTCAATAGTGTAGAAGAATATTATATATACCTAAAAAAGTTTTTTTTAATTTAATGACATATTAGATAGCTCAATTCATTTGAGTTACACACCCCATGGGGGTGGTTCGAGTTTAGGAGACCCTCATCCAATGGTTTAATTGAATGAAAAATGGATATCCAATTTAAAAAATTAAATTATATATCATTAATTTTACATTTTATGGGCAACACACATAAAATATGTTTCATGAAGAAACATCTAATTTTATAAATAAATATGGTATTAAGGTAAATTCAATAACCTCCAACCTAATTCTTGGGATCCATCACTCACCCATTATCAATCATTGATTCAATCTATTTTCGAAGAAAATAGATTAAATGAAAATTTCCATAAAAATATAGAATATTTACTCATAGAGAAAAAGAATTCAATAAGGTTAGAAAAATGAATAAATGTAAAAAATGAAATATAGATGGTAAATTATGATTATAAGTCGTCTGATGATGCATGATCCTGAGTCTGAACAATGAATACCCATGGAGGCCTAACAGGAGGCAAAGGGGTGCCCAATCACATACTATTCATAAAAAATGAGGGATAAAATTATTATATTTCGAGCTAAAGTTTGAATAAATAAAATGATATGTTAACCCTATTTAATAATGTACATGGATTGGTCATACATTTTCTCTAAATCTTGCATAGACTGTGCATTCTCACTTCTTAATTGGAACTATTTGTATGGGATATGTAAACAGTTTTGGATAACTAAACACAACTCGCACTCACCTATATAATCCCTTTTGACATCCTACATAGCTTCACCTAAGATATAAAACAATTTCAACAATCCATTCCCCTTTAATGATATGACTCATGGTTTTTGTTTCAATTTTAGTATTAACAATGTTCTAACACTACATCCCTTTCAATTTCACCCAAAACTATGTTTTCGAGGCCATATTCTTCCAATACTAAATTGAAAAACTAAGTACACACTCAGGTCATAAAACCTATCTAAAAAATGGGATTTATAAGCATTTAAAATATAATAATAATATTCCAAATCATATAATAATATTTTACATGTCCCCCATAAAAATGGTTTGAATCCATTAGGAAATACTAACATTTCAAAAACATGAGTTGAAAATTTTGGATTGGAACATAGATCATCAAAATAATAAAACCCTGTTATTTATAAAATATATATACTTTTCAATATCATTAGCAATTATAGAGAAATTAAAATTTTAGGTTTTTAATTTGTAATAGGATACCTTGGAGTGGTCGAAGATTAAGATAAATGTAGTAGTGAATGACTATCATTTCTATAATGGTTCAATAATATAATTAATGATAGATATATTCCTGATGTGTAGATTCATGTAAATAATTTAAAAATTTAGTATTTCATGTAGTGTATTATGATTTCGATGGTATATTAATTTATTTTTTATATCATATGGAAATATATACAAAATTTGGAGATGAACATGAACTTTAACGGTATATCATATGATATGTGGTTATGAACAATGATAAAACCATCAAGTATCTCTCATATGTTAATAAATTATATTTATTTAGTTTAAATAGAGGATTTCTAAAATAAAAACCTAGATGAAACAATGTTTCTTAACACTATTTTCATTATATAGGAAAATATAGATTTTCATTCATTAGTTAAAAGTGGAAAAAGGATTAATTTTTCGGAAATATTAGAGATTATTATTTAATAATATCTCATCAAATGAATTTACTGGTGTATTTTTTATTTTCTTGAATCATGGAACATTTCGAAATGTGTATGGGACCAAATCATTCTATTTTATTCTATGAGATGGTGTTCAACTAATGATTTATCAAAATAAATTGATATATATATATTTGTAGTAGTGTATCATCAAACATGTATTATGGATTTACGATAAAAGTGTATGTACAAAAAATATACGTGTCGAGAAAATATTTATTAATTGGTCGGTCTTGTTAATTGGAGAATATAATTCCTATAAAACTTTAGTGAATAATTCTAATTGGAGAATAATATTAAATCATTGAGATTCTAACATGTAAAAATATATGGCGATGGGAAAAACAATTATAGTTCTGGAATCATTTCAAAATTGGTTGATAAATGAACTTCACATTCCATTACATAATCCCAAATAGATAATGTAGTAATGGTAGAAGTGGTGTTTATACCCAATACAATATATATTGTGAATCCATTGTGATGAAATAATTAGCCACGAGCAATGTTCTTATCCATATCAATTAGAGTTGTGATATTTTTAATATAACAGGACATGAATAATATTAAGAAGAAATATATGACATCAATTTTATTTTGATGAATTTGTTAGGTAAATTCAGGTTTAATATTGAATGTAATACTAATAATTCCTTCATAAGGAAACAAAATTATTTCATTTAAACATCCACAGGAGAGTGTGATATTCAAGTAAGTATGAAAGTTTAATAGTGTGTTTTTTAGCCATATATTTCCAAATTATTGGGATAGGTATCAAATCAATTAATATAAATGAATTATCTCCATTTCTAATAGTCGTTGATTAGTTTCCAGATGTTTTCCAAAAATCAACAATTTTAATAAAAGAGTGATGTACAACATTTCACTAACTGTGTTATGTTAAAAAACAATATAATTCTAAATTCTAGTAACATATATGTAAAAAATTAATGATGAATTTAAAAAAAAGTGCATTATTAAAATCGATTATTTTTAAAATTTCTTTCTCTATTGTCTTTAATACTATTATAAAACATTAAATCCAATTAAATATTGAAAAGTTTCATTAAACATCTGATGTATAACTTTTTATGATAAATATAAATTACACTTAATGCCGATAATTTTTTTTAAAGAAAATATAATGTGAGTTTTTAATTTTTAATTTTCAATATTTATATGGAGATCATTAGATGGGGTAATGGTAGATATTATAATAAAAAACACATTATGATATTGTAATAGATGATACCAGATTTTTTTAATGATTTTATAAATTACCATGTGACCTATTATAATTTTAAAATTAAAAAAAAACATTCTTTTCAAATTTTTGAGAAAATTTTGGGGGTTATTTTTAGATAATAACATTATATTGAAACTAAAAACGAAATACGATTATAATAACTTTAATATTATTCATTGAAATTTTACATTATAATAATTTGTACTGTATGTTCTCAAAGTAAAAAATTTAGTATTAAATAAATGTAATTTTAACACATTCTCTTTTATTAATATATAATATTTTAATGTGTAAATATTAAACTATGTATTTTATTTAACACCCACAATGTCAATTTCATATAAAATTTTTTATTTATTTTATTTTATATTTATTATAATTCTTCTAAAAAGCATCCAATTAAAAAAATAAAATTTTAGAACATAAAACTTTCTATATAATTAGATAATGTTTTGGGATAATTTTAATCCATGAATGAAATAACATAATAATTCATTATATAGGATTTCTGTATTACTGCCATATAATTTACAAAAAGATACATTCCTTCCTTGAGTTTTACTAGGTGATCAAGTGTGTGGCCAAAATGGTTGGCACATTGTTTAGAAAAACATATAGACAAACCATGAAGTCTTCCCAAAACATAATCATTTTGAAATTTTCAATATGATAATAACATGAATTTATTCTGTAATCCTAATATCGATTTCCATTTGATATTTTCTCCTTTTGATACAACATCCACTATCCATTATCCATTTGGGTGAATTTTCGATCTCTTTTTGGTTAAATATACATTAGTGAAATCATCTATTAATTGATTCATCTTATCCCACAAAGATTAATTCATATTTATCTCATTGATTTCATAATACCAAATTGTCATGGTTACAAATGTATCATGATTATTGATATTATATATGTGGTTCATTATGTTCGGGGTTTGATATTTCCTTCAAATTCCTTTCACATTCATTTTAGTTGGATTTAATGAGACAACTTGTGACATAATTGTTAAAGGTGTTTTCTGATGTGTCAATACCTTTTTTATAATACACATTTCTCAATTTAAATTTCAATTTATATATAATGTCTTATGAAAGGTATTATATACTAGTTTTCAAACTGGATTATATATCCCTTATTGATCGAAAATAATTATTATTTTAAAATTGAATTACTATGTGTTAAATATAATTTTTAAATGGTTTAGAATAACTTTTAATTTAAATGACATTTTCAGTGTTAAATTTTATAATAAATAGACCCAATGGGATCCATTAAAATATTGTTATGTTATTTCAGAAGGTATTAGTTCCACCACAAATAGATAAATATATGAATTAGTTTTGGTATCCCAAATTCTAATAAAGTATTTGTATATCCATTCCAATAATTAGGGGAACTGCCCATATTAAATACATACTATTGGAAGGTTTCCTATATGTAGTGACCATATGGTATTAACCCATTACATTTTTTTGAACGATAAATGGAATAATTAATATGTGATTTAATTTCCTTTATTGTTAATCTACCATGTATCATGTTAGTAATAAAATGTTATGAATATTTTTTTGGTCAATATAGAATGGTTTGTTTTAATAACCAAATATTGATATGGCGGATTGGTGGGATTGTATTAGGATTATTGTTCACATACCATTCAAAAATATTTATTTTGAATGTATGAGTTTATTTTTCGATGGAAAGTAATGGAAATGACCCACACAAGGGATGATGTCCCCATATCACACTCTCGGGTCTGCAGTCATTAACACATAAATTAAATATATGATTAGATATGCTATATAAAATAAAAAATTCAACCATTAGTAATGACATGATCTATAATTATTATTTTTTCATAAATCTAAATGATAAAATCAATTTTACAGTGTTATAAAATTATAAAACAACATAATCACAAAAATACCATTTACGCCTTATCAAATGGTTATTTTCCCAAATATATATGATACTAGTTAATTTATGACATATCATCGTCATCTCCATAAAATGTTTCCATATGTTTTATCCTTGTAAAAATTTCATGACAATTAATTTTCTCAATAACAAGGGAAAAATGAACACATGATTGGATGATCTCAAGTGATTATAAGGGGAAACCTAAAAAAATAATGGAATAAAATGGAATAACTATTGTTGAACTAATTGGTACACAATATAAATATATATCCAAAATGAAACTAATGGTATGATATATCCCTAACCATAAATTAAAACATGGTTATCATTAATAATGATATCATACTCACAGAGTTCGTAATCCATGAAATAAAAATATTACAAACATGGGCTTGTTCCATGAATATTCACTCATCATAAATATATAAGTCTAGGAATCGTGATAAATTTTATTTAAATATAACAAATTCGCAATCCTGTTTTGGTTCATGAGACCTATCACTACATCAAGAGACTATATATTCAATTTTCCCATTAGTCACTAGTTTATATCCAATTTTTTCACATTTAGAGTAAACCAGTCTTTTTTACGATTCCAAAATTAAAGGTTTATTGGTGAGAAACATGGTTATCATTATAACAAATAATATAGAATATATGTACCTGATCAACCAATTTTAACACATAGTAATCATTAAAAAATTTAATTCTTTTCCCCAATCATAAAATGGGTGACCTTAATCCAAACCCATATGGAGATAACAGCTCAATGGTCCAACAATACTTAGTCATACTTTTAAAATTAATACATTTTAGAATAAAAACATATTGATTTTTAAAAAATCTATTGTCAACTAAAAGTATTTAATGACCACCAATCATTTATAAGAAGCAATTATATTGTTAAATAATACACCTTAGATATGAAAATAATTACCTAATTAAAAATATAAATAGAAATATTACCTGCACATTTACAAATGATAGAAGAATATAATATTTTCTACGAATTCATATCCCAATTTGAGTTTGATAAAAAAAATTTCTCACAAAATATAGAGAAATAATTATACGACTAATTAAAATATATATTAAAACTATTGTAATATATTTTTAGAGGGAAATATGATGTATTAAAAATAACATTTCTAATGAATATTGTAATATTCGTCAAAGTTTTTATGTGGTCAAATGAATATATACAAAAAAAAATTGGAATACCATAGAATATAATCAGTCGTAATAATGCAGCTATCACATATAAAATTATTTCAATGAACAATCACATCTTCTGTAAAGAAAATTGAGTTATTAAAATACACAAGTTTTTTGACAAAAAAGGAATCAATAGAAAAATGATTAAGTAAACATTAAAAAAAGTAAATTCCATGAATCAAATGATGATTGAATAAAATAAATTAATGTGCAGAAAATACACCATAAATATGAACCATGGTGATTTTTTTTAAATCATTAAATTAGTATTGAGACAAGGGCTATCCTAAATCTATGAAAATAATCCCATCAAACCCCGTTGAAAGGGTGGCCCAGATATTGAACTTAAAAATCCATTATTAAAATATTAATCACGATATTATATTTTAGATATATTTTAATATACATCACATAAATTATATTATGTTAATAATACCAATGAAGTATCAAATAGATTAAATTTAGATGAAAACCCTTACCTCTTATTCCTGGAATCTAAGACTATAATTTATCCTCAAACATAATGAGAATTTATATATAAATAAAATAATTCAATTCCATATTATATAATCATCATTTATAAAAATTATAAAAAGTTATTATCCATAGATATTTTTCTAATTTACCACATCAACTTGGTTTATTGTTTTGATCACTTCTAATTGTTTCATTATAGTTCGGTATGTATTAATTATAATTTAAAAGTTCATCATTAATAAATAATTATGGTTAATTTTATTTATGATTATAAATTATGTTATTAAATTTACTTTTGACATTATATAATTATATATCATTAATGTTCAATTGAGTAATAATCATTTTTTGACAGTTCCTGATGATCAAAGAGTGTTTTCATAATTAATGAATTATAAATTAATATCACCATATTAGAATGAAAATTTACATAATTTAGATATTTATATTACAGTATAAAAATGGAAAATATTTTATAGTCATGCATGAGAATAATTCATAGTATATTTATGAATGTTGATGAACTAAACCAAACATGAAATTACCATGCCTAAATGAAGAATCTGAGAAGGATTAATTGTTATACAAATTTTCTAGAAGAATAATAATACCATAGTATTTATATTCATATGATATATTTGAATGGTAAATATTCATAAGTAGATCATATTTATATAATGTTGTTACATATAGTGATGATATCATTTTTCTATAAGTTTATTAATTTCAAACAATTTAATTAATGATAATGATTTTTTATCATATATTTAAAATATTCTTAAATTTAACACCGTTAAACAATAACGATAGCCTATAAAATAATATTTTTCCACATTTTACATCTTATTATCCAACACTGTAACATGGAGAGGAAAATGATACATTATTTTTCCTAGAATATACAATCAACATACCAAATGAAAAATATATTCTTATAAATCGATTAGGTATATGAATAAATAATGATATAAAATTAATATAGTAATATTTAATGTTTTTAGGGTAATAATAAATAATATTTGTGTGTTTATAATACATATTAATTATGAAAATTAAGGAAAAAAATTATGTAGCTGATAACAGTAACATCATGTATATGAATTGTCATGGAATGGTTCCATATAAATGAATTATTTAGACTAACTATTGTTTACTATATTCTGATGAATTTTTATATAATTTTAGGTGGTTAAAAATATAATAATTAGACGAATAAATTCTATTGAAATATTTCCCTTTTAGTATTGATGAATTTTCACTTTTATAATTGAAGGAATGAATAGTTTGTGAGTAACCCTTCCATATTTATTAATTATTGGAATCAATTTATGTATTGAAGGGAAAAATAGAACCAAAATGATTTTAAAATGATTTGTGGTCTAAACACACCTCACCAACTTATTTTTTAGAAAAAATTATGTGTTTTATCATTTTTATCATTTTCCCTTTTACACTAGTTAATTTTTACAGTTATAATTAATCTCTATCCTTAGTAAAATAAATTATTGAAGAAGATTAATATTGAAATTTTAATTAATTTTATTAGTATATTTTGTTATTTTTAAATAAATGTATCAAATATAATTGATAATAAGAATAAATGAAAATGTTCAAATAAATTCATGTAAGACTATAAAATATGCATTCAAAAAATGAAATGAATTTTATTTTCCCTTGTATGACATTATAATATATTACGGAATGTTTTTAATGTTTGTTTATGATCTGGTGCATGATTCTAGTTTTCAGAGAACCCTATTGTCAATATAAAAAATATATTATATTAATTATTTTTATTTTATCAGAAATTAATGAGTAATAACAAAAAAGTATTCATTTGTGAAATATTTGACCACTATTTAAATAAAAATATAGGTTTTACTCTAGGTGTTACATAGGATTTCTATCTATCATGTTTTTGTTTAAATGCATCCCTGGAAGGAAAATAATTAAATAACATATTTTATTAAATATGATTAGTCATTATTTTCTATGACCCGAAAAACCTCTCTGTTTAATACAACTTATGGTTAAATAATATTATTACACACATAAATTTTCGTATTTGGAGAGAGATATTATAGAAGAGATTTGGAAAATAAATTCTTTGAATCATTGTTCAAAGGTTTTTACCAAGTAGGTCCCCTTCACCAACAGATTTCATAGATTTCACCAATTACAATAAATATCATCAATTCTTCCTTACTGATCGATCCAAACATGAGTTTTTCTTTTTTATTTGTGTGGATTTATCCCATTGTTTATCACACACATAAAATAAATTAATCATTCCATCCAATTGATTTATGGGTTAATTTATGTTTTTATGAATTGTTATTATTATCCTAGGATTAGAAATTGTTATTTACTTTGACAATAAATAATGTTTAGATTAATTTAGCACACCAATTAAAAAGGATTAAGGAAATTATAGAAAATGGATGATGTTCATTCATATTTTTGAGTATGGAAAATTTCTCCCAACATTCTCCACATACTCATTATCAAAGCCCCGTGGTTAGAAAATCAGAATTAAAACAAAAAATAGATGACATTACAATCATTCCTTTGTAAAATTTATTACCACCATAGGTTATTGTTTGGGATCGATAGTGAATATATGGTTCAATGATGATGAAAGACAATGTAGTGTTGAATAAAAAGATATGGTTTTACAGTATTTGATTTTTGGTGATTTTATGTAAATACATATGATTCCTCATTAGATTAGTAGGTATTAATTTGAAAATTACTGATGTTTAGGATCATTCAATCCAACATCAACTCTTATTGGTGGATTTATGATATAATTGATGGTGAAATGGGCCTAAACAGAAAAACATAAGTACATATATAATCCATCATATCACAACATTCATGATGTTTAGTCTGAAGAAAAAAACCATGAAGTCACCTCAAAGTAGTTTCTAGGTTTTGTGACTGAGGTAAATATCATATGATATATTATTTACAAAAGCCTCAAGTGACTCATAGTTTCCCATATAAACTTTTATAGGGAGTTCATGCCTAGAATTCTATGTGACCCCTAATGTCTTATGGTGGACCCACATTCCTTAACCCCTAGAATGAATCTAATCATATCTATGAATTAATGAAATATGAGGCAAATTAACCCCACACACCTTATATGATGGAGTAAATGTCATGTAATTCAGAATGTGTATAAGAAACACATAGGGAATAATAAAAACATAATACATCACAATTGTGCACGAGGATGATAATTTTATACAGTTACGGGACATAACACATGGAATTTACTAGAAGGGACATCCCATGTAGCACAATGACCTATATCAATATTTGTACCACCAAGAGGTCATGTAGTACATCTTTATTAGTAAAATATATGTTATATGGTGATACATGGAATGTTCTAGACACTTAGAGACAATTTATTTAACCCATTAGATAGGTTTTGTACTCCATATCATTAACGTTGGACACCTTCATATTATAACAATCACATATCCATCTTGAAAAATATGAGTTGGGCCATCGTGTACCCTGTCATGTGTTTAATTAGGCATATGACATGACATGGTCCTTCATTTTGAAAGTTTATATTTGATGATTGTTGATCTGAGTGGGATGATTTTGTCAACAACACTTAGATGGTGTTAGTGATCTAGTTTGACCATCAATGTTTTATCAGGGTAAGAAACCACCCAATTAGTTATAGGAATAGGTCCCCCTTACTGTATAAATATTAAGAGTTAGAACCCCCATACAAAATTGTCTGATCTTCCTCTATCTATAAAGGGTAAAACCGAGTATTAATACATTAGAGGTGAGTACGTTCATCTATAGAGATAACACCTCCTCTGATATGATTCATAATGGTGATGTGGTGGCCCTCTATAATGATTCATGTTAGGTTGGACAAGGTTCATTCTTGGAGATAATACCCCCCAACTATAGAATGTACTAACAAAGAGTTGACTATTGACCAATATTCTTATGAGGTTGTGTAAGATGTTTGGAATCAATGATTAAACAATTTGAGAAATATAATGACTCATTTTTCATATATAAATATGAATATTTAGACATTATTTCACTCTACATCTGGGATTTCAATTGAGTATATCTAGTTTACTAAAATGGTTATTGTCTCATATAATAATTGAAATTCATTTGGGTGATCCGATTACTACTCTATTTAATTAATCATGTTTTTTATGTAAGGGTGTCCTGCTGTATATGTTTACACTCACTCATTTATGGGAAAATCCCACACATGTCATGTACTATGTAGACAATATTACCTTAACTATATTACTAAGTAGAAAAAGGGGTATTTGGATGGTAGCTACTTCTTTTTTGTGATCAAATGAGATCAAATGGATCCATGTCTTACATTTGTGTAGCTTCTATCATGTTGTCAACATGATTAATTCATTTTCAGTTTTTGTTGGATTTTTAAGCATTTTTTTCAATACAATTTATTATTTTCAAATTATGGGTTATTTTTTAATTTATTTAGATAATGAGGTCATTATCATTCTATAATATACTTCTGTATTTAGATGTGTTCTTGTGTAGATGTACTTTATGATAAAGAATACAATTTGTGTGAAATGCCTATGTAGTTCTAGTCTCTATACCTTGGCATGATGATGGTATTATTGTGTAGTTTCACATAGAATATTTATGTCTTGGTGGGCCATGGTGTGTTGGGTCATCATAGAGTCATATTGCAGAATTTCATATTTCTACAAGCGTTTAGATATTATATATCTACGAGGTCTGTATAGGTAACAAGGTTAATACTGATAAATATTGTCAATTCCATATTGGAGTCTAGGAAAACCAATTTTCTTCAATAGACGACATATTCATATGAAAAGATAATAGTTACCATCATGTTGTATTAAAAAATGAATGAATGGTTTTCAGTGATGGAAATGTAAATGTATTATAGAGTAATTGGGTGTGTATTCCATTTCATTCATGAGTTAGCTCTCATGATATTCTCTTTTATGAGGAAATAGCGTGATAAATTTCAAGTTGCCTCCATGATCACATACACCTAGGTTTATTGTAGTGTCATGATAAAACTAGGAGAAGGATGAGGCCTCAAATTATAAACCTATTCTTGTGGTGTTCTATCAATATGAGCATATGTTATTGCTTCTACCCAATGAAAAATGCATAGACACACCTCACGTGGTCTATGTGGATGATCAACCACATATTTAGGGGTTAATGTATCTAGTAGGGTAAGAAGCAATCTTGTTTGTTCCCTAAATAGTCCAATAATTTTTCTCACAAACAATATTTTTACTAGAATTTTTCGGATGGGTGGGTCAAGAAGATAACATACATATGATGTGTTTTGTTCACTAATTTTAACAGATATATATTTACAAGGATTCATGGTGGTGAAGGAAGCCTTCTCAAAAGAGGGAGGACTAGCATGGTCAAGAGGTTGTTATGTCCTTATTGGCTTAGACCTCTCCTAATGGTGGTCATAGTAGTGAGACATTCACAAGGTGTAATAGGGATTTGTTTGGCCCCTATTTTGGAGAATTTGTTTTGCATCAATCATTAATAAAGGGGGGACACTTCCATAATAATGTTCCGCAATTTCGTTGAAATTTTAAAAAATTGACAATGGGTTATTTCTTACCAATGAGGATTCTGTATAGGCATGGAATGTGATTTCTTTTGACTTATTTGATGGAGGCTTAAATGTTATTTTAATGTGTTAAAGATGACCCTATTTTTTGAGAATTTGTGGACCTAGGGAGTAATAGATTTACGCATTATGGGATAAAAACCTATAATATCTATGTGTTATTTGTTATACAATTTATGTCTTCTCTTCCCTCGGAATAGTTTTTGTAAAATCATATTAAATTTCCATTAATGGATCCCTTTTTAAAGACCTAGTAGGTGTTATTAGATCCTTTTTTATAATCCTGTTGTTTGGAGTATCCTATAAAATATAGTGGTGTTCAATAAATTCTACATAGAATGTGGCCCAACTATGGGGGGAGAGAGTAATAATTATGTGGAATCCATCCATAGTAGGTTATGAGGACCTATGATGGTTTCCATAATATTTAATGGTGTTTTATAGTCAACGTATAGTTCCATATTACCATTATGGGTTGAAGTGTATCTGAGTTAGTGGTATATAGTAATCCATCAATGTAAATTAAGGATACCATATAGATTATGATGTACTTGTTTTGACACTATTACAAATTTTTTATTATCAATTTTATAATATAAAACTTGTATCCATAGGATCTATGAGAATTCAATATCCTACTTTAATGGAAGATTATGATTACATCATTCAAGGGAATATACTAGGCCCAAATCTCTATGGGATTTTTTTTAATATTGACATTCACCTAGGGATGACATGAAAAATATGTTGGAATATCGTATGACCATTTTTTGATGAGAGAGTTAATTTTGCAATTGGAGTTTCGGCAGTGTATAGGCTTGGATGGACTAATTTTATTTTCAAGGTCATATAAATGCTAATATCTGTAATGGATGATGATGTCTTGACGTTATGTGGGGAAAACAAGTCATGAGGCATGTGACTACTTGTATTGGGTATCCACCCACAAGAATCCAATGCTTATTTGACCAATAGTATTGGATATATGGTTTTGAGAGTTTGACCCTAGGATGGTCCGTCACTACCTCCTAGTGTGAGATGAGGATATACAAGAGGTAATTTCTAAAGCTTATATGATATATTTATAGTCTGGTTGGTACATTTAATTATGTTATATACCCTAGTTTTGTAGTGAAACTTATTGTTTAGTTCATTCAACCATTATTTGATCAATTCATTGTATTTATCTTCAATGTCATCTTTGTGTACCTAGAATCCGAGGTATATCTCACAATACATTGGAGAATGATTCTAAAAATACTTTTAGAGTCATATCTTCATTATATTATCTCGATGCATTGGTTTTGTATAGAATAGGTTTACTTCATTGTTTATTTCTTAGTACACTTTGGAATTGAACTACCAACAGTAATGTTTGAGTAAAATCTAGTATGATGGCTAGATTATGTAATGATCATGGTAGGAAATGGTCAAAATAATAATTTCAATTGTTTATTGTATTTAGTGTCTATGGAGTAGTTTACTTATTTACATTTCATAAATAAGAATGTGTATGGTTCAATGTATCTTGTATTAGTGGTTTTATCCCCACTTATTGTTTTTAATTTCACGAATAATAAAACATGATATTTCTATTGTGCTATCAGTGATACTATGATACCCATTGGCATGTTATTGATTAATTTTATGAAGTTTTGGTTCCCATGATCATTTTTTAAATGATGGATAACAACACAATTCTGACTAAAATATGAGTTGTTGATGTGAATTCATGGATTCCATTTGCAGCACATCTCAAATTGGTGAGTATTTACTTGGATACATTTTTATTTGGTTGGGTGGAATATGTTTTCCGTTGTATTTAGGATTTTAATCTCGTTATATTTCTACTATCATTAGGTGAATGTTTTGCTTCCATAATTGAAGAATAAATTTAATGGTAAATTTTTGTTTATCATGATGGAACTCCAATTATAGGTAAGGGGACACGATGTTATGCATATTGTTAAATATTAACACACCATGTATGTCCACATATGAAACATAGAAGAAAAGTGATTAGTGGTGATTTTGGGATAGTTATGCTAGAGGGAGATAGTATGGATTCCTAGAATTCCCACAATAATCATTTCTACATTTGATTTATGATTCACATAATGATTAACGAGATTATTTACAATTTCTTTAGGATTAAGATACAATTTTTGATAGTGTTTTTATCAAAGAAAAGTTCCCTCGTAAAGTGAGACACTTTGGTTCTCGAGACCATTCTTCATGTTTTCATGTTTTTTTCATGAAAAATATGATCAAATTTTCTTTGTTGAAATATAATATCACCTTATTTACCACTCCACTAATAGTATTTACCCATTTTGTTCCATTCATTAGAATCCCTTCTTCTCAACACTATAATGGTCGACTTTAGAGGTAAATAGTGTTTATGGGATAATAGTTAGTGTAATAAATAGTAGTGAATTTATAGTTCATCCAAGGGTGGATTTGGACTCCCCTGAATTGTTATGAGACCCTTTTGGAAGAAAAAAGGGATCTCTCTGGGGTTTTATGAGGTGGTAATTAATTCAATGCATCTCCCCTCACATAGGAATATAGAGGTTTGGTTGGGGATATAAACTATCTTTGACTTTCATATGCCATTTTTAATAGTTCGTGTACTGGGTTAACAAGGTGGAATAATTATTATCCTTACCACTGTAGTAGGACTGGGTGCATGAGGTATGGATCATGTTGGCAACTGATGAGAGACGTGAATTAATATTTAGATGATTTTGAATAAGGTGTGTTGTACATTGAGGATAGATTATCCTTTTTAAGAAGTTAATTGAAATTTTAGAACATCATAATTATTTTTAGTGGGTACATTATTATTATTAGTATATGGACCTCTAGAATATCTTTTGATAGTTGTATTCATAGTTGATATTTTTCAGTATCCCCGTTAATGACTATGATTTCTCATTTCAGGAAAATATTCCTTGAAGGTAGGGATTTTTTTATGAATCAATTTTTTCCATTTATAATTTGTAATGTTTTCAAGAAATTACTAGTAAAGAGGAAATTTTTTAGTGATGGGTATTGGGTAATGTATTTCCTTAGTGTGAATATATTAAATGTATTATGTAACATATATGTAGTAATTATGAAATAATTCAATTATTCACAAATGGTTTCTTATATGGAAAATCTGATACTTATATTAAATTATAAATTAATTGGTTTATATATGAGTGAAATAACCTTGATTAACTTTAGGTGTTTTGATTATTTTGTGTCTTGGATGGTTGATAATAAAATATATAAATTAATTTTATTATTATATAATTTTTATGAATTATCCCACTCTCAATTGAATACAAATTTTGATAAAATGCTTGGGTTTTCCACTCAAACCTAGTGATTTGGAGAAATAATGAAGTGGGGAAGTTGGGATGATGGAGACTAAATCATGGAGACATGATCAGTACGCATAAGTTTTCATTCACTAATAGATTTTTTGGATCTTTCTAAAGAGTTTGTATTTGAACCATTCAACATTATTGATTGAAATAAAGCTGATTTATATAATTATTTATATGAAATTTTCCTTATTTTTCTTCTATAGTTGTAATCAAATAAATTATTCCAAAAAAATTCATTACCAGTTTATTCTTGTGTATATGAATTTTTGTTATCCTAATTGGATTAGTAGTTGACATTTCATTGTTTATTCCTTTTTTTATTATATATTCATCACTCTTATGGAAACATAATGAGTCAAACTAGAACAATGGACAAGGTTTTTTTCATCTTGCAGTGTATTTTAAATTTCTATAACCATTCATTATACATTAATCACCAGACACCACCCCAATACATGTAGTTTGGAATATACCAATTAATGGTCATTGTTGAATAATTCTTTTTAGTAACAAATTTTCTCAAATGGATGAAGTTTTATATCAAAGGTGTGAATGATGTTCAATAACGATAATAAAAAATTTACTGATATATTAGAGGAGGATAGACCATGATATTTTCATTTATAAAACATAGAGTAACAAAATAAGATTCATGATATGATTGGGTGACTAGAATATTTCAACAAAAGGAAATTCATGATTAAGATTGTATTCACATTAGTTTGGATCATTTGGTTGTGGTATTGTTGTTAAATTCTTTATTGGATAAAACTGTTAAGAACCATTAGGTTCATGAAAAACATGATATAAATGATGTATATTACAAATAACACATTCCAAATATTCCCATTTTGTGGTGGGTAGGGTTTCATGCATGATATAAATAAACAAATCCATGTGATTTAATCAAATTCCACATGACCCTCAAGTGACCATTTTGATGTTAATGGAATGTACACACCTAAGAGGCCACGTTAACCTATATGCCTTATGGTGGTCACACATATCATGTAACCGTTGGAAACTACTCAACATGTACAAGAAGTACATAGATAGCAGATCTTGTGACCCGACTCAACATGTGTTTCATAAAAACATTATAAATATTTTGTACACACTCCCTATAGTGGAAAGAATACAGAAAATTACTAGTATTCATGGGAACTACAATATTAATCAACAATGGGAAGAGTATGCAGGTTTAAGCATATGAAACTTGTCGAGTTCCATCTTGACCACTACACATCATGTAAATCATATTGTACATTTATTATAGCTCCAATTAGTCATTCTGTGTGAGCTGGTGAGACACAACCATTACTGGACTCATAGAGATATTCCTTTTACACCATGGGAGTCCCCATATATGCCATTTATGGGATGTTTGGTCCTTTTAATTATAAAATTAGTATATCCATCATCTGAACACATATTTTGTACATGAGTATCCTTTACATTGTAGTTATCCTCATACTAATGGATTGTTGCCTTTGTTTTAGAAACTAAGATATAATATGAGCTAATCGGATCGATATTCTCCTTTTGGTAATTCTTATTAAATAAAACTTATCTAATGTGATGATTAAGGACTTTCTAGGTTTGGATACCCAATGTGTGCACCAACTCGTGGGTCTCCTATTATAGTTACATAAGTAGATTTGGGAATTCACACACTAAATTGGGAGTGGATTATCTATAAACTAAGTGAAACACATGATACATTCATTATAGATACCTATTGGGAGTATGACCCCCATTAGATATTTCAACCCCTCATTAGTGAATCATCATGATAAGCTGGGGTCATCCATCACATATTTGCGAGATGGTACATTAGATGATTGAAATATGACAGTTCCCCTTCGTTATGATTTATTATGGAGAGTATCAGACCCTCCTCTATATTTATTATTTTTCTTAATGGGATTTTTGGATTTAGTGAAGAGAATTTTGGGAGTAGCATGAAGACTCAACATTCTCTACTCGATGTTTAGATAGTGATCTCCTTTCGCCCTTAATTTTACCTTCGTTTTTAGGACATAATGGTTATTATAAATGTGGATATTTTTTCATATCCTCATTTACATTCCTTGTTATCGATGATATAACTATAATATAATTGATTATTCATGTATTGTCTTTACTGGGTGTCCTACTACATATTTATATATTCACCATTGCATCAGACTTTTTCCCTTATTTAGTTACTTATATATATGAAAATACATTTATTTCAGTCCATAATGGAATAGTTGATGTGGGAATATCCATAGACATGTTTATTCTAGAAAGGCCTTAGATTGATGTAGATTTTGTTTTGGATCCTTCCCCCATTTTGTCATTGGGTTGGTTTGGTTTTTAGTTTTTGTGGTTTTTCTCATTTTTTATACTAATTATTATTCTCTATTTTTGAATATATTTTATGTTACAATGTATACTATGATTTTTTTCACATTCCAAATTTTAATGATGAATGTAGATACGTGATTTTGTTTTTGTAGATATGTCTTGGTCCACCCATGTGTGTTAAATGAATTCTAAACAGTAATTTCTATCCCCTAGCCTATTAGATGTGGTCCTGGAGAGCCACAATCACCATATAAATATCTTGGTGTGTGCCAATGAGTTGGGTAATGATAAAAGTAAAATTTTTACTATTTAAATATAAATATATAAATATGGTAAATATAACACTGATAATATTTATAATGGGATAAATTTAATTATTAAAATAACATCATGAGGTTACCCTTGTAATCCAAAACAAAATTTACATTGACTAATACATTATTCCAATAAAAGTCTAAAAACTATTTTTATATTAATGTATCATTTTAGTTTAATTTTAAAATTATTACAATATCTTTTACATGACTAAGAAATATTTTAAAATGAAATATTTTATTTCTCAAATACAAAAAAAATAGATTAATGTTTTTATAAATTTTTATGAAATTATTATAAAAAAATAATCTAAAAAAGAATCATGGTTCATGAAAACCTAATATTTTGACTACAAATTGAGATTTTATGAAAATTATTGGAAATTAGTCTTAAGTACATTTTTTTTTCTGGAGTTCAAAAATCTTGTAATTTATTTTAATTTCAAATTCCAAAAATTAAAAATTATTTTTTAAAATAGAATCATACAATGTAATTGAAATACCGTTTTAATTAGAATTTGTTTTTCAAATATTACATATTATTATTAATATTTAAAATCATTCAAAAAATAGTGTTAACTATTTTTTTAATTTAGTATATAATTTAACGTTACCCCCATGTTTCTTGACATTGAAATTCATATGGCCTAATAGTTATTTTGTTAGGACAATATTTTTCATAACTATAAATTTCCTAATTAGTAATTTTTAGTAAACTAATTGAATATCATTAATATTAAAGGTTCCCTATATTATCAATAAAAATAAAATTAATTATGTATTTACTCATATTTATTCATTATATTTCAATAACATGAGTTTTTAGGTATCTTCATGAATAATATCTTATCTAAATATATCAGGGATTCAAATAATACTATTGTTTTAGGGAGATGATAATACAAAATAAATTGACTCATTTAATGGAATTTAAATAATAGAATTCCATAGTGTAATATTCATCCTCTTAATTTAATTTTGTCACGTTAAATTAATAAAGAAGATCATAGGAATTTGTAGAGGGTAATAATAAATAACTATGTACTTATAGGTGATATTGGGTTTATTATGGATGTGGAATTAGTTTGAATTATATGAAAACTAAAAATATTCACTTTTTTAATTGATCTATCCCATTCCAAAATTCACATATAATTATAATAAGGGGTTTAAATGTAGTTCATTGTAGAATAACATCCTAAAAACCAAAAAAATGATTTATATGATTATCATACCACTAGTGGTTTTTTAATTATTAATCAATATCTAGTAGTTTTATAATACATAAATTAAATAGGATACAATAAAATATATAATGAATATATAATATCTTATTAATTTTTAGGATATTCATTTGTTTTTCCATGTTCATATGGTTGTTGGTGATTATACAACTTTTTTGTCATCATATTTTGAATGTAAGACTCAAAATTCTAAAATCTATTACAATTGAACATATGATTTTCAGCTTCTCCATTTCAATTAAATATGTGAGTCCAACAACCCTCTTATCGAAACACATATAATTTACATATTTTTTTAGATTACACCAATTCTAATTATAAAACTTTTGACATAAAATAAAATTTCATCTATTTTCCTATAATCATTTTCTGCACATGATAATTCATGAGAATGTATGTTTCCATTTATTGGTGTGCTTTGTACATTAACAATGATTATGTTTCTAATTATATTTCACTATAGAAATTTTTTCATTGTCATAATTTTTCTCATGAAATCCCTTACCCCATTTGGTTATTCTTTAAATTAATATACGTATTGTTCTTTACCCCCATGGATATAACTGGTTACAACATTTACTACATCCAAAGAAGTTGACGAGTGTGAAATATGATCAACAATAAGATAAAATTATCATTATATATAACCAAAAAGGGATTCTACAATTAAATAAAATTACACTTATGGTCATGTTACACTATAATTTCATAATTTAAAATTGTTTCGATCATAGTTAAACATATATCATTATAGGTAGTCATATGATACATTGAATTATGTTAACGTATACACTTTATCTCATCCATAAAATAGATAAACCAAATTACCATGATCATTCGTAATATATTTTAAAACAAAAATTCATCCTTCTTCAAATGGAATTAAAAATTCTTACATTTATATATGCATGTGTGTATTACCCATATCATATGATCTTAATAAAATACCATCCCGAAAACACATTTGATTATCAATAACATTAATCTAAATTGATATTATATATTTATTTGAAAATTAACTCTATTTGTACCATCAAATGGTAGTTACCACTTTTTAATAAGGTTAGACACTCGTTCCTATATATCAGAATCCAAAATATTATATGAACTTCTCCTTAAATATCATGAATCAATTACCAATACAAAAGTACCAAATTACTATATAACATAGTTCCTCACCATTAAACCACCCATAATTATCTCATCACCACTTATATATAAATCATATGCTTTATTTATTCTGTAATCATTTGTTCTTATATAGTGGATAAAAATCCTAACTTCTCTTAGAAGATTCATATAATACACATAAATAATTTAATATTTTATTATATCATTGATAAAGTTAAATAAAAAATTATAATAGTGATGATATTAATGATAATTACTAGATCAATCTTAGGGTCCTAAAATAAGACATGGGGCCACACTTCTTTAAATTATATGAATTCAATAATATAATTGACAACCATTTAAGTATTATCACATATGAAGTTATACATTTTGATATCTAAATGAAACCCATTATCTGCATCTTTTTTGTTATTATGTATCCATATAATTACTAAAACACAAAAGTTTCTTTTAATATACCAAAATAGTTATAGGAAAACATAAATTTATATTTCTATTCATTTATGAAATATTTTTTTAAAAAACGATTTCTTGAAATAATCATATCACACTCTCTTGTTAAATCCTTTGTTATAAATGGTAATTTATATATTAGGTTTTTTAACCTAATTAGATAACATCAATATTAAATCCCCTTTAATCATTCTATATTGAAAATTTAATTATCCAAAGAATGTCCCATAATATTGTTTCAATATCTCTATAAACTATATCCCAATCACAATGATGTAATTTAAAGATCAATTCAATGATAAATCAACCATTTGTGGGATTATTACCACTAATTGAGTATATTTCATAGTCCCAACCTGTTTCCATGCTCTAAAAGGGTGGAAATTCATGTAAAACCACTCACTCAATACTTTAACATTATTTAATAATATCAATATATATTTAGGAAAACATAGAGGGATTTAACTAATATTCACTAACCCTAATAACCAAATTAAATTTCTATTATTATCTAATAATTAATTCTTATTCATTCTCAATTCTTTATATATAAATTTAAAATAATGAACAATTATATTTAATTAATCCATATGTTATCCAAAATATATTATTAATCTCCGAAGTCCTCTAAAACATTCCATTTATATAAGGCATGATTTCAGTAACCGACACTCTCTAATATAATTTGAAAATAAAATAATTTATACACATTGTTTGAATTTTTCTATAAAATCATAAATATTATATTTTATATTTTATGAATAAATAACAAATATTTCATCTCTTACTTCTAATGTATAACTGTAGTTTTGGAACCATTAGAATGTAGGGCAAAACATTGGCTTTTAATTCCTATATTTATCATATGAAATAGAAATCAACACAGTATATAAAAAGGTAATAAATTTATCAATGTTATTCAATGTATCCTAAAAATTACATTAGATATGTTCTCCTATTTAAAAAGGAAGGATTGGAAAAATATCTGTATAATAAAGGGAAATTATATTATAAGAATTAATTAGGTTAATTTCTATGTAAGGGAAATGTATAACTGTAGAAATCGTGGAAAAAATGACTTAACTATTATGAATAATATATGATAGAAACATGAACCCCTAATACATATGGAACTTGGATAATTATATTTAAATTGTAATAAATAAATATATTTTTACCAATAATATTTACCTCATACAAATGGAAAAGATAAATTTTGACATCAAAACCATCATTCTAGGGATTCTTCCCAAAACATTTACATAACATCTAGATATCGATCAAGAAGTCAAGTAAATTTATATTCTTAGGAAAAATAATTCTTTCGTTTAATTAGACCTGATGATGGTTAGAGTGGAAAAATAATTATTATCAACACCTATCAGTAGATTAAGTCCACATACCATAGAAATTAGAATATGAAAAAATGTCAATACTATGATAATATGATCATAATCCATCTATAAAACACTTTGGTCCGTTTTAAAATAAGAGATCTAATGTGGTGTGGAATATTTGACAGAGGGTTTATGTGGTAGGAAGTTATATCCCTAGAATGCAATGATGTAAAACCACATAATAAAATCAAAAGAAATAATGGAAAAAACATTTGTGAAATAAGATAAAAGATATATCATAAATTAATGAAACAAATTGAGTTTTCATAAAACCACATTCATGGGGAAAGAGTTCTCTAAATACACTTATGAATATGAAAACATTATATGTATATTTAATACCATGAAATTAAAATACTAAAAAACAAATAAACCCATGGTATGTGAATATAAAACATAATGTAATAATGGTCCACAAAATTTGTTATGTCTTAAAGTATGAGATTTTAGGCCAAGGAAACACATTTGAATTTGGAAATATTTGAATCAAACCACTTAAAATGGTGTAATTGAAATTAAACTCCTTTTACAGATATTAAAATATTAATCATTATATTATATAATGAATAAGATGTATATATATCACATTAATGAAATTATGTTCATAGTACAAAACATGTCTCAGAATAAGGAATTTAATATAAAAATCATACAACTTATTCCTAAGAAACAAAAATGTAAGATAACTTCATTCAAAACAATCAATTTCATCTTAATCACATTATTCATATTATTAATCACATCCCTTTTTATTAAATTTTATTCAATATTCATTATTTATATGAACTATTCGAGTTTTCCTCATCAATTATTTGATGTTAAAATTATTTTAACTATTACCCAATATGTGTGTCCATATTCATACATCTATTAATGTTCACCATTAATATAACATAAAACTTATAATTATGGGTGATTTTTAATTATATATTGTGTTTATAAATCCACCAATCAGTGTTGTACTATTTATCCATAAATATTAAATATATATCAAGCATGTTTAGGTGGTTCTTAATGATCAAAGGGTTCATTATTAATTGAATAATTAAATATTGATTTATCCAAAAAGGACAAAACAATTATTTGAATTAATATATCATAATAATCTAGTAGAATTGAATCAATAGTCATCCAAGAAATAAATTTACAATATTGTTGAAATAGGTGGTTAAACATTCCCAAACATCAACCCACCATTATTAATATATATGTTTGACATGGTATACATATAATATAATTATCCATTAAAAATTATGATCTTATTTATTTTTTAATAGTTAGATATAAAAAAAATTTAATAATAAAAAACAGTGTATAATTTATTTATTGTCATTACTTAGATAGAATATATTATTTAAATCATATTTATCTATTTGTAAAACATTCCATTAATGATAATAGTTTGTTTATTATATAATTAACATGATCTTAGATTTGATATACCATAACCATAATCTAATTAAAGACATCATATTTATTCTTGAATCCTATCCTAATTTCATACTATGTATGCCACTTTAGAATAATTGATCATGTATTTTCATATACGTAGTAGTCTATAGAATATACTAAAAATAGTGTTTTTCTTAGTGACAGGGATATATTAATAAATATTGATAATGCACATAAAATATTATATTTATACTATATAAGTGATAATAATATCATTATATATGTAGGGACAGAATTAGAATTATTGAATACAATTAAAAAGGAGGATATGTAGTTACTAATACTAACTTGAAGGACAAGAATTTTCCTTGGATGTCTAATTGAAAATAAATTTATTTTTATAACAATGATGATATAATGTTGTGGAAGGGGGGATATGGTTCTATGTGGTGAAAATGTAATGATTCAAAAGGTTTTACTTGTAGTGTTGAATATTTTATCATTTTAAATTTAAACTAAATGGTTATTTGGGGAGAAACCATTAGAATTGAAATTATGTATGGTTACTACTATATTTTTAAATCTAAAATTAAAGAAACAAAATGAGAAAGAAAATTAATGTGGTTTTAAAATAACCTCAAATAAACAATTTCATAGACAATGTTAACCATTTTGTGGATTTATAATTCATATTTTTCCTTTAAACAAGCTTAATTTTATCATGTTATTTAATTTAGAATCATAGAAATTAATTATAATGAAAATTTCTTTTATTAACCATTTTACCTAATATGGAATATCATATATTACATTTAAAAATATGTTTAAAAAATATAATTTATAATCACCTAAAATTTTATTTTCAATATAAAATTACCTAATCATGTAAAATAAGTTTTTAGTTAAGTAAAATATCTAATATTTAAATTTATATATAGTTTATTATTATACTGGAATGTGACTTTGATGAACTAAAATGAATAAATTGAAAAAGAATATAAGGGCCCAGCCTTAAACCTTACTTAATCTTGAATTATTACAAGATTAAACATTGAGGATCTTTTCAGGTTTAGAGTTTTAGAGAATTAGATCATGAAACTTTCATTACATTCCATATTTAAACAAAGTGGTTACATAAAAGACAGTATTCATTCTTCCCATCAACGGAAACATATTGAAAATAAAACATGGATTCTTTCTTGACACATCCTTGACACTATCATCACATCATGTACCTTTCCCTTGACCTGTGAAAAACATTTCAAAAACATGGGATGAGCATAAAAAGCTCAGTAATAGTTATAAAAATATGGAAAGGAAACAAGAGTTCATATATACAAAAGAATGAAATCATACTTTACCCATAAAACAAAGGCACTTTAACATACCTCTTCAAACCATGAATAAATCATAGAAAACATAAGACATAAAGGTAACTTGAGGCATTCATAACATTCTTACGCAGGGAGTAACCCTCTTGGTTACATTTGGAATACCCATCACAGTATATTCCCTAAATCACTTCGGAGAAACCTTAACGTTTCACTCATTCGCGTTACCCAATGCATTGGAGAGCTATATCGGGCTCACCCGTCCTTAGTTTATCACGGAACCACCCGTTTTCATATCAATGCCCAAAAACCCTAAACGTATCACATAAAACATGTATAAAGGAAACATAACATTTCCAAATGTCAATCACAATATAACATTTTATTATATTGAAATAATGAATCAGTTCAAAAAAGAAACCATTTCCAAAACCATTTAAAACATTTAATAAGGAGAATTTTGAATCAAAGTGTCCCATACCACCTTGAAGCTTTTTACATTATAAACCATTAATATACATATAAATAAATCCTTTAAACCATATTTAAAACATGGATATTAATAAGAACAAGTCATTAAAACATTTAAAGAGATATTTTGGTCAAAGGGGTTTTACCAAAATTAGAGACACTTGAATACAATAATTGGGGAATAACATTAAATCAGAACTTTATAATATCATGAGAATACATGGATTCTTGATATAATATTACAAAGGACAGTATATACACCATATAAGAGTGAATTGGTGCATAACAACAATAAAGTCTCAATAGGGATGTAAAATGTGATGAAATCCCTTATAAGGAAGGTATCCTTAAATTAAGGATAAATCAATATCAAAATTATGTGTGACAAATATAAATACACCCAATATAATAGGATATTAAGTGTAAAACAATAAAAGGTCATTCACACATAATTCAAAGGATGACATATTCAATAACTACATGTTGAACCCAAAGAAATTGAAATTGGGTTAAAACGTTCCCTCGGTAAAATTCGACAGCCTAATGGTGTCACTTAAAAAATTCAGAAAATGAGTTGATGAGGGATAAAAAGTGTATCTCATCACTTAGACATGAAATTTAAATCAATAATGATATATGATAACATATCCCAACATAACAATATGTAAATTAAAAGATCCAACAAAAGAAGTCTTTTAAAAAAGAGGAGGGTGAAAGGTTCCCTTACCGACTTGGGTATCATTCAAAACATACACCCCATGAAAGAAGGACAATAGAACATTGATGTAAATACTCATAAATGAAATTATATTACACAAAGAGTATAATAATGGGCAGTAAAAACACCACTCAATGGACTTTGTGGAAAATGTATCATAAATCTCACAGGAACAAAAGTGAGATGAAAAATCCCTTACGAATACTCGACAGCCTGACAACGCCACATAAAACATCCGAACATGGATTGATGAGATCAAATAGGGTATCTCATCACATTACAATAAAATTTTCAGAAAGGGGAATATAAAAGAACATCCCCCAACATTACAAAGTGGAGCTTAAAATAAGTGACATGAAAGAGAGTACTTAAAAAGAAAGAGAGAGGTTAGATCTCTTACGAAAGTTCGGCAGCCTAACGGTGCCACTCAAAACTTTCAAAATGGATTGATGAGAGAGAATAGGGTCTCTCTTCACATGAACATAAAAATTACAGTATGTTTAATATAAAATATAATCCCAATAACAAGAAAGATGAGCTTTAAAAATAATGACATAAAAGTGTGTACTTAAAAAGAAAGAGAGGAGTAGAATCCCTTACCTCAGGTCTGACTTGACTCGATCGTTATTTAACGTCCGGAATAATAAACATGAGTTAATTTATATTTTCTTAGGAACCTTTTTCAAGTTAATTATTCCTTTTATATCACTTATATCCATGTTATAAACATTATGTAATCATTTAAGTTAATAATGTTTGATTTGTCGATATTTGGTTCTTAAGTCAAAAGTAGACTTCTTACAATTACATGTTGTTCGTGTGGTCAAAGGTTATTTATATCCAGAATGAAATTACTGATTTGGATATCATATATATCATATATATCCAGCATACACATGTATTTATAATAATACATAATCATTTATAGGTAAGAAATTAAATGCACCGTTCATGGAGACGGTAAGCCGTACGTACGCATGAAAGCTACATTCATTTCCTTGTCATATTAATGGAATTGAAACTAAATGAGAGGTATGTATATTTTAATTACAGAATTATATTCATCATTTAGATTTATCATTAATCATATATATCCATTATACACATGTACTTATAATAGTACATTACATTTCGGGATAAGAAATGAAATGCACCGTTCATGGAGACGGTAAGCCGTACGTACGCATGAACGCTACTTTCATTTCTATCTCATACTTTAATGGAAATAAATAATATTGATATAGAGGTATATAATAGTTCCAGTATAACATAATATATAATAACATTAAATCCATCCTTTATATGTCCCACGTATGGCATTAACGAATCACATCACTTTGAGGGGGCGGTAGTCCACACTTCCTAAAATGAAGATATCGCGTATACCCATAATGGAATCCATAAAGGTAAGACACAAATGAAAAATACAGAAGCATAAGTAAAACATAAACATATTATATATCATATATAAAAATAGTGTCATCATAATGGCCACCTTTGAAGGTGTTAAATGAGTATTGAACAATCATCGTTTCGGGAGGCAGAATTTCGCCATCACGGAAACCGTATGTTTTTTAACCATTTGATGTAGTTGTGTGAGAGTTTAGCTCGAATAAATCTTATAAAAACATCCTAGTATATTTAAGATAATGGTGTTGTTACAAAAGAAGTAAATAAAAAGAGTTTAGGGGGTTGGAGAAGCAAAATAAAACAAATAAACATGAGAGAATGAATTACCTTTAAAAGTGTAACTCCTTTTGATTTGAGCCTAAAAGCTTCCTTTGAAAGGATTATGCCCAAATGGAATCATCTAGGATGAGGATAGGGATGTGGAGAGAGTAAATGGGCAGGGTTTGGCCGAGACAAAGTCTTGAGGAGTGTGTGAAATGAGGTAGAGGTGGGGGCCGTTTATAAGAGGAGAGGAGGGGCACTTTTGGAACGTAAGAAATATTACTTTATTTGAAAATGTGTTTCGGTTTTAAAAGGACCCACATTGATATAATTCGTGGATAATGTTATAAGGGATCTAAATCCACCAATCCAATAAGTTTTAGACATGTGTAGGTTATAGAGTGTACATTTCTTCTCATTTTATTTAAATCGTTAGATAATGATGTCATCGCTGCATCATTATTATGTCATAATTAATTTAATTTATTTAATGTATAAAATTATAAAAAAATTACTATGATGTAGGAAATCTTTTTATCTTTACAATGACTATTTATAAAAAAAATCTGACTTGTATAACCCCACTTAAAAATTGTTTTATTAAAACACTTCATGTTTGTGTCATTTTTAGTTTTACATTAAATAAAAAGTTATTTATGTCATTTCCCAACCAAAGTGGATCCATGGGGTCCCCAAGTTGACCCATGGCTTTTCTTGGTCGGCCATTACACATCCAATGAGGTTAGGACATGTGTCAAGTTCATTTCATATTATTAAAACATTATTTTTACCTTAAACTACACTAATTACCTCTAATCGCGATTAAAAACATAATAAGTTACTATTCACCAAAAAATTATTTTTATCCCATTGAACCAAATTTTACTTCTTAATGACAACCATGTATGTTGGAATTTTGAAATTCAAAACACAGAGATGGAAAAATTTCATTTAAACGGAAAAATCAGTTTTTATAAGTACCACTTAGTGGTTTCACTATTCATCAAAAATTGATGTTTTTCAGAAAAATCCCAAAAATTCACCCTAAGCTATATTTGATATTCCGAATTGAAAAATGAATTATATTTTACAAAATTCAAAACATATAAGTCACATTAATTAATTAGTTCCCGATGTCAGAGCAAATAGCGTGTTTTTATGAAACAATAAGTATCAAAATATTGACACTGGTTTAAGTCTGATTTCAAAGTGAAATTAATTCCAACGACCACTATTGGATTTAATGGTAAAAATATATTCTAATTTCACTTTAAAACCAATTCAAAAGATAATCTAATCATAGAAATAAATTAGATTAAAAAGAGGTTTTTAATTAAAATACAACATTTTACACTATTCATTTAAAAAATGAACTTTATCGGAAAGATACCAAAAATTTACACGAAGTAAATTTTGATGTCCCAATTATTAATTAGAGTTTTATTTGGTCCAAAAGAATGTTTAAGAGTGAAAAAAACTATATTTTATGATGGTTCAACATCAAAAGGTGATAAGTGAACCTTTAGTGAAAACTAGGGCATATACGCCTAAAATTGAATTCTTCCCATATTTTAAGCCTCTGTCCTTTATTGGATAAATGTAAAAACAATTAATAACATATATAATCATATTTTAGTTATTTCTATACATTCTCGCCAACACAACGGCTACATGTTAACTACCATTTAAAATAATATTATTTTATTATTAGAGTGCAACGTAAGATTCCCAAGAAACTCGTTGTTGCGTGTTGGGTAGGCCATCGAGCATAGCGTCCCCTTTAAATTCATATTAATATTTTACTCACAAATATGGATAAATATGAAAATGTAATATTCTTTATTTACATGGGGTGTTACATCCTTCCCCCTTTTGGGAATTGCGTCCTCGCAATTTTAAAATTGCACTTGGAAACATCCTTGATAGTCCCACATCGGAACAAGAGTCGGTAAAACAATCACTTTAAAATAAAAAAAGATAAGTGCAGAGGTCACCCGAGTTAACCCATACTAAGACTCCATGTAGGAAAACATGGACATGGAGGAGAAAACATAGGGTCATGTTCTGATGGAGAGTGATAGAAAACATGTTTAGGAGAAAGTTAACAATAAGAAAATCACAAACTTGTGATGGGTTAAATGGTGATGGGTTCCCCAGTAGGAAAAGTTAATAGGCAACATTTTTGTTTTATGTTACTTAATATTGAGGAATTTATTCATAAGGAAGCATAATAAATTATCATGTTGACTTTCAACTTTTACTAGAATCCTTAATCAATCTCATATTTTTTCCAAAAGACGAGTATTTAGGGAGACTTGTTCGCATTAAGAGTACTATAATCAAATTCTAGAGAATCACCTAATCCACAAAAGAGAACTATATAAATCCCATGTCTTTAGTCATTAACCAAAACCAAAACCAAAAAGGTTAGTACGAGGTCAGATAATCCGGAAAACGATAACCCATTAAAAAGAAAATCTATGCTTGATCTCCAAAATTTTTCCAACAAAACCCAAAGTTCAACGAGGACCATTCGATAAACAATTTGTCCATAAAAATCTTTAAAGTAAACCAATCTAAGATTGAAACCCAAATATTTGAAGGATTTAGTCACATAGTCTTCCAAGTTAAATCGTAACATTTATCTCCAAACAACATCAGTTGCTTCTAAAGTCTCGTATTGAAAAGTAATTAACCTAATCACATATCCTCCATGATAGGTTAATCATTTTCATAAATAACCCAAAATCAACTTATTCTTAATTCATAAAATCATATATCTAAAAATAATCAGTCAAACTAACCATGGACTTCAGGTAGTCTAGTGGTAGGTGATAAATATCAGTCGCACTTTGGATGTGGGTTCGATTCCCGCAGCTTTGTCCGACGTGACGGGTTGTCACACGGTATGCGTGTTGTCCTTTTTCCATGACTATATAATTCTTAAAACATCCCCCAAAATGAGATAAAATCTTCAAAAGTGATCATAACATATTTTAACCTCAAGTTTATCTCATTCCTTTCATTTTCCATCATATCATAGAGTAACCCATAATTACCTAAAAAGTACGGATCATATAAACCCTAATGGTTACCTTAATAATTATTACCTGAACTTCCACATCGAGTTGTCCATCTCGTACATGATGCATTAGAGAACTCACCAAGGTTGAAGTGGTTGATCATGAATCCTTTATAGTTGGTTTAGAACAACCATGAGATTCCTCATTGAATCCCCCATCTCATCCAGTCTCTTAATCCGAGAACCACCATAGTTTCCGTCAAACCCATTGTCACTTTGGTTCCTGCTAGATCCAGCCATTTACTAAAACCAATAAGGTCAGTGTGAGTATATCAACATAACCATCATGTACTAATGAGGAAGATAAACACTAAGATATACTTACTCATTCACTTTATCTAAAACTAGGACTCTTTCTGAAATCCTAACCATTATGGTAATGTCACTTATGCTTAGAGAATACCCTAACGCTTAAAGTTATCTAAACCGACCTTTGATACCAACTATATGGCCCCAGCCTTAAACCTTACTTAATATTGAATTATTACAAGATTACACATTGAGGATCTTTTTAGGTTTAGAGTTTTAGAGAATTAGATCATGAAACTTTCATTACATTCCACATTTAAACAAAGTGGTTACATAAAAGACAGTATTCATTCTTCCCATCAACGGAAACATATTGAAAATAAAACATGGATTCTTTCTTGACACATCATTGACACTATCATCACATCATGTACCTTTCCCTTGACCTGTGAAAAACATTTCAAAAACTTGGGATGAGCATAAAAAGCTCAGTAAGGGTTATAAAAATATGGAAAGGAAACATGAGTTCATATATACATAAGAATGAAATCATTCTTTACCCACAAAACAAAGCCACTTTAACATACCTCATCAAACCATGAATAAATCATAGAAAACATAAGACATAAAGGTAACTTGCGGCATTCATAACATTCTTACATAGGGAGTAACCCTCTTGGTTACGTTTGGAATACCCATCACAGTATATTCCCGAAATCTCTTCGGAGAAACCTTAACGTTTCACTCCTTCGCGTTACCCAATGCATTGGAGAGCTATATCAGGCTCACTCGCCCTTAGATTATCACGGAACCACCCGTTTTCATAACAATGCCCAAGAACCATAAACGTATCACATAAAACATGTATAAAGGATACATAACATTTCCCCATGTCAATCACAATATAACATTTTAGTATATTGAAATAATGAATCCGTTCAAAAATGAAACCATTTCAAAAACCATATAAAACATTTAATAAGGAGAATTTTGAATCAAAGTGTCCCATACCACCTTGAAGCTTTTAACATTTTAAACCATTAATATCCATATAAATAAATCCTTTAAACCATTTTGAAAACATGGATATTAATAAGAACAAGTCATTAAAACATTTAAAGCGATATTTTGGTCAAAGGCGTTTTACCAAAATTAGAGACACTTGAATACAATAATTGAGGAATAACATTAAATCAGAACTTTATAATATCATGAGAATATATGGATTCATGATATAATATTCCAAAAGACAGTATATACTCCATATAAGAGTGAATTGGTGCATAATAACAATTAAGTCTCAATAGCGATGTAAAATGTGATGAAATCCCTTATAAAAAAGGTATCCTTAAATTAACGGTAAATCAATATCAAAATTATGTGTGACAAATATAAATACACCCAATATAATTGGATATTAAGTGTAAAACAATAAAAGTCCATTCACACATAATTCAAAGTATGACATATTCAATAACTACATGTTGAACCCAAAGAAATTGAAATTGTGTTAAAATGTTCCCTCGGTAAAATTCGACAGCCTAACGGTGTCTCTTCAAAAATTCAGAAAATGAGTTGATGAGAGATAAAAAGTGTATATAATCACTTAGACATAAAATTTACATCAATAAGGATATATGAGAACATATCCCAAGATAACAATATGTAAATTTAAATACCCAACAAAAGAAGTCTTTTAAAAAAGAGGAGGGTGAAAGGTTCCCTTACCGACTTGGGTATCTTTCAAAACATACACCCTATGAAAGAAGGACAACAGAACATTGATGTAAATACTCATAAACGAATGTATATTACACAAAGAGTAGAATAATGGGTAGTAAATACACCACTGAATGGAATTTGTGGAAAATGTAGCATAAATCTCACGGGAACAAAAGTGAGATGAAAAATCCCTTACGAAAACTCGGCAGCCTAACGGCGCCACATAAAACTTCCGAACATGGATTGATGAGATCACATAGGGTATCTCATCACATTACAATAACATTTACAGAACGATAAATATAAAATAACATCCCCCAACATTACAAATAGGATCTTAAAATAAGTGACATGAAAGAGAGTACTTAAAAAGAAAGAGAGAGGTTAGATCTCTTACGAAAGTTCGGCAGCCTAACGGCACCACTCAAAACTTTCAAAATGGATTGATGAGAGAGAATAGGGTCTCTCATCACATGAACATAAAAATTACAGTATGTTTAATATAAAAGATCATCCCAATAACAAGAAATATGAGCTTTAAAAAGAATGATATAAAAGTGTGTACTTAAAAAGAAAGAGAGGAGTAGGATCCCTTACCTCAGGTCCGACTTGACTCAATCATTCTTTAATGTCCTGAATAATAAATATGAGTTAATTTATATTTTCTTAGGAACCTTTTTCAAGTTCATTATTCCTTTTATATCACTAATTTCCATGTTATAAACATTATGTAATCATTTAAGTTAATAATGTTTGTTTTGTCGATATTTGGTTCTTAAGTCGAAAGTGGACTTCTTACAATTACATGTTGTTCGTGTGGTCAAAGGTTCTTTATATCCAGAATGAAATTCCTGATTTGGATATCATATATATCATATATATCCATAATATAAATGTATTTATAATATTACATAATCATTTAGAGGTAAGAAATGAAATGCAACGTTTATGGAGATGGTAAGCCGTACGTACGCCTGAACGCTACTTTCATTTCTTTGTCATATTAATGGAATTGAAACTAAATGAGAGGTATGTATATTTTAATTACAGAATTATATTCATAATTTAGATGTATCATTAGTCATATATATCCATTATATACATGTACTTATAATAGTACATTACATTTGGGGATAAGAAATTAAATGCACCGTTCATGGAGACGGTCAGCCGTACGTACGCATGAACGCTACTTTCATTTCTATCTCATACATTAATGGAAAGAAATAATAATGATATAGAGGTATATAATAGTTCCAGTATAACATCATATATAATAACATTAAATCCATCCTTTATACATCCCACGTATGGCATTAACGAATCACATCACTTTGAGGGGGCGGTAGTCCGCACTTCCTAAAATGAAGATATCGCGTATACCTATAATGGAAGCAATAAAGTTAAGACAAAAATGAAAAATACATAAGCATAAGTAAAAAATAAACATATTATATATCATATTGAAAAATAGTGACATCATAATTGCCACCTTTGAAGGTGTTAAATGTGTATTGAACAATCATCGTTTCAGGAGGCAGAATTTCGCCATCACGGAAACCGTATGTTCTTTAACCATTTGATATAGTTGTGTGAAAGTGTAGCTAGAATAAATCTTATAACAACATCCTAGTATATTTAATATACTGTTTTTTTTACAAAAAAGTAAATAAAAAGAGTTTAGGGGTTGGAGAAGCAAAATAAAACAAATGAACATGAGAGAATGAATTACCTTTAAAAGTGTAACTCCTTTTGATTTGAGCCTAAAGGATTCCTTTGAAAGGATTCTGCCCAAAGGGAATCCTCTAGGATGAGGAGAGGGGTGTGGAGAGAGTAAATGGGCAGGGTGTGGCCGAGCCAAAGGCTTGAGGAGTGTGTGAAATGTGGTAGAGGTGGGGGCCTTTTATAAGAGGAGAGGAGGGGCACTTTTGGAAAGTACGAAATATTACTTTATTTGAAAATGAAATTCGGTTTTAAAAGGTCAAAAATTGATATAATTCGTGGATAAGGTGATAAGGGATCGAAATCCACCCATCCAATAAGTTTTAGACATGTGTAGGTCATAGAGTTTACATTATCTTCTCATTTTATTTTAATCGTCAGATAATGATGTCATCGCTGCATCATTATTATGTCATAATTAATTTAATTTATTTAATGTCTAAAATTTATAAAAAAATTACTTTGATGTAGGAAATATTTTTATCTTTCCAATTACTATTTATAACAAAACATATGACTTGTATAACCCCACTTAAAAATTGTTTTATTAAAACATATCATGTTTGTGTCATTTTTACTTTTACATTAAATAAAAAGTTATTTATGTCATTTCCCAACCAAAGTGGCTCCATGGGGTCCCCATGTTGACCCATGGCTTTTATTGGTCGGCCATTACACATCCAATGATGTTAGGGCATGTTTCAAGTTCATTTCATATTATTAAAACATTATTTTTACCTTAAACTACACTAATTACCTATAATCGCGATTAAAAACCTAATAAGTTACTATTCGCCAAAAAATTATTTTTATCCCATTGAACCACATTTTACATCTTAATGACAACCATGTATGTCGGATTTTTGAAATTCAAAACACAGAGATGGAAAAAATTTCATTTAAACGGAAAAATCAGTTTTTATAAGTACCACTTAGTGGTTTCACTATTCATCAAAAATTGAAGTTTTTCAGAAAAATCCCAAAAATTCACCCTAAGCTATATTTGATATTCCGAATTCAAAAACGAAGTCTATTTTAAAAATTCGAAACATATAAGTCACATTAATTAATTAATTCCCACTGTCAGAGCAAATAGCGTGTTTTTATGAAACAATAAGTATCAAAAGATTGACACTGGTTTAAGTCTGATTTCAAAGTGAAATTAATTCCAATGACCACCATTGGATTTAATGGTAAAAATATATTCTAATTTAACTTTAAAACCAATTCAAAAGATAATCTAATCATATAAATAAATTATATTAAAAAGAGGTTTTTAATTAAAATACAACATTTTACACTATTCATTTAAAAAATGAACTTTACCGGAAAGATACCAAAAATTTACACAAAGTAAATTTTGATGTCCCAATTCTTAATAAGAGTTTTATTTGGTCCAAAATAATGTTTAAGAGTAAAAAAACAATATTTTATGATGGTTCAACATCAAAAGGTGATAAGTGAACCTTTAGTGAAAACTAGGGCATATATGCCTAAAATAGAATTCATCCCATATTTTAAGCCTCTATCCTTTATTGGATAATTGTAAAAAAATTTAAAAACATATATAATCATATTTTAGTTATTTCTATCCATTCCCACCAATACAATGGCTACATGTTAACTACCATTTAAAATAATATTATTTTATTATTAGAGTGCAACGTAAGATTTCCAAGAAACTCGTTGTTGCGTGTTGGGTACGTCATCGAGCATAGCGTCCCCTTTAAAGTCATATTAATATTTTACTCACAAATATGGATAAATATGAAAATGTCATATTCTTTATTTACCTGGGGTGTTACAAAGAATGTTTTCCAATTATTTGATATATCAAATGAATATTTTAAAATTATTATTATTATTTATAAAATTCACATATGGTTACATATAAGGGTTTATAATATTTAATTTCTGTTATCATAATGAAAACAACATAAAAGTGACAAATTTTATTACAATGATATTTTTTGACTAAAAATGACCATTTCAGAGACAAATAAAATATTAATAATATCTCAGTATTGGTATTTGGACTTAAAAATGATCATTATTTTAAATAAATTTAAAATTTCAAAATGAAAATTTTAAATTTTAAAAAAAAATAAAATACAATTGAAATCCCATTTTCATGAGAACATGACATTATTGAATATTAAAAATTATTATACTTATTTCATATTATTTACATACTAATTTTTTTGATCAATTAATAATATTAAAAGTAATTTATCCCTAATAATATGATTTTTATTTAAAATTGTCATCAAAAAATTTATTTTTTTGAAAATATGACGCTAGTAAATAAATTATCTTAATAATTGTTTCTAGATAACTGTTGGAATTTCATTCATATTAAATGATGCCTATGTTTTCTATGAATATATAATTTTGAAATATGAGACCCTTATAAATTCCTACTAATTCAAAAAAATTATATTGATAGCTATTCATAAATATTTATATTTTTTCTAAATATATCATTTTTCATTTAAGTTATGTGGTGTTCGTAGAGAAAGATGTACAAATTCATTACATAAAGTAAATGAAATATTAAAAATTAGGGGGGTTTTATTTAGAAGAGGTGGATGTTTTTTATATCTCTATTTAATTTGGTGAAGATTACATGGTGGAGAAAACCATTGTTCCATAAAATGTTAGGTAGTTATTATTTTTTTCATTTAGTATATATATTTTCAGCAATTCAATCAATTGATCAGTTTCTCATCCAAGAAATTTATTTAAAAAATCATAGTTGTAATTAATATTTCTATTATATTTTGTTATGGTGTTTTCATCTTGTGAGATTACAATGGATTCAATTTTTATATTTGATATAGTGATTATTATTGTTTCTCACAAATATTCATGTGTGAAAAATATATGTTGCAATCTTCAATAGAATATGTCAGTCAGGTTTTGGGATACACTATTCTCATGAAATATTCTCAATTTCCATAGACTAATTTATATCTGATGGAGATCTTCAATAAAATTATTTCCATTTCTTATAACAAGTGTTGTGAGGAATTATAGGGTATCCCTAACAGGATCAAGAGAGAATTGTTCGAGACATAGTTTTTTGGAGGATTATATTTATAGATTATATTTAGATATAAGATATTACCATTAATACTATATATGAAACTCTTAGTATTGACCATTTTTTCAATTAGATATTAGGGTGTGTCAGTATGATAATGTGTTTAATTAATATATCTATCATGCAGGTACCCTCAACAGTAAAGGAAGTTGGGTGGGGATGTATTAAACTACAAGATTATGATTTCTGTGCCACATACCATAATACAAGAAATGATGCCTGAGAAGGATGTATGTTTTAACTTCTTTTACATATAATTTATTCATACTACATCCTAGGGAATGAACTGGTTTATTATGGTTGATATTAATGATGATTATGAGGTTAAAATTAAATCATTTTAACTTATTTTAATTTATTACTGAGTGTAGTTTTTTACATTGTTTAATGTTGATTTTTGATTTGTACTAATTTTATATTTTATATTATGATCCTTCAAATAAAAATTATAACTATTGAGTTGATAATTTATAAGAGTGAGGAGATGGTATCTATAGATTATTCAACATATTTCTTTGGATTTTTTGATGCTGTTTAGATCCATGGATATTCTACTGTATTGCTATTAAGATCCAAAGGGTGTCTTCATTAATCCTACAATGTCTACCATGGGTTGTTATTATGCTCCTGATGAAGCATAAAAATGAGATGAACATAATATTATTATAGATCTTCATCGATATAAGCTTCCCCCTTTGCCTAACATGTTTTTCTCAGATATCCAGCATGAATTAGCCTCTCCATAAATGAAAACCACAATGATTGGTTCGATTTCTTTTTTTTAAGAGAACACCCAAATTCTATAAGATCACATCGAGGATTTCCGGTTCTTTCTTCATTATCATGTCTTGAGAACCCTGAGGGAATCTCCTTTGAAAATTAATGATCTAAGAGGGTGTTTGCTTCATCACTGGGGGTTTTATAATTAAAGCAAGATATCGATTTTGAGAGGTATGTTCCACATTGACTATCCATCAATGGATTTATAGAATTTTTCCTGGGGTTTCAGTCCCATTCTTCTGAATCTTGGATTCATTTTATCTCCTCATTAGTATCAGTTGTCAAATTGTTTACCAAGAAGGTGCTCTTCCACTTCAACGTAGATTAGGATTCGAGGCCTCAGTTGGATTTTATGGCATCTGGTGATCTTATGGGATGTGTCTTCAATGGTAGGCACTCCAATTAAAGTCAATAAAGATACATAATGTCCAAGGAATAGACATTTCACGTGTGTGATTTTAATGGTTTATCTAATTTATTTGTTGATTGAAAATGTATTTCATATTGCGGGTGATTATAATCTCGAATGTATATTCAATATGAATAGTTTCCATGCTTTTTGAGTTCATGTAAATACATTCTCCCTTCCTCTATACAATGTTAAATGAATCTAAAGTGATCAACTTTTAAATCTCTAGGTCATTCCGATGAACTCTAAAATATTTAGAAGCATGCCAGTCATCCTTTTGTATGTAAGAACGTTTTCCAGAATAAGGAGTGTAATGGTTATACATCATTCATTGCTTACATCTTAAGGAATGTTGTGACAAAGGTTCTTATTTGCGAGCATGTAATAAAATATTAATCTCTACAATCGGTTACCACTTGTGTAGATATTGTTGCTGGATTTCTTAGTGGCTTGGGTGGGTTGATGAAAACATAGGCTGATGTGCCTAATAGGGATAAAGGGAAAAAATATTAATGTGAGGCGATTATCAAAGAATATGTTAATATGGAAATGAGATAGGTTCAGATAGCCTCAGCTTGAAATAATATTAAGGTCATGATGTTTTATGCAGACTATTTTCAAGTTGTGCATCCAAAAAAATTGAGTACATCATCTGATGTGGTTTCTAATAATTTTTATTATGTTCTTATGTTCAATGAAGTTTTTCATGTTGAGAATCATATAATTGGAAGTCTATACGGTGTTGATCATGTGCAGTGTTGCAATGATGGCTCTATTCTGATTTACTAACATCCTAAATATCTGGTTTAGGTTCAAAAGAAAATTGTAAAGACGCGTAAAATTCAAGGGACATTTTTTTTAATTGTATTTGGGATTTTACAAGAACGTGGTTTCTGAAGGAACCTGATTCTGAGGCCCGCTGTGCCTGAAATCAATTTCCAAAGATTAGCTTAGGTACGTTCAGTGAACGAACGAGCGGGTTTTCCTAACTTTTGAACTGGTGGTCAGAATCAAATTCTGAGGGCACTGATTGAATCGCAACACCGATAATTTTTTAAGAACACCTTTTCTGGAGTTGTGTTTGCTCGGGTGAGGTAATTAATTATTGGGTTAACTAAAAAATAAAAATAAAATATTGTGCTACAATTTTATTATTATTATAAGTAATGATATCCCAGGCATGGTGGTTGGAGTGGGACCCACTTATACCATAACTCCTACGTATGATATTAGTGAGGTGGGTCCTACATGAGCCCCACCCCTTTTATTTCCTTTTTACCTCCCACATGAATTTAATTTGTTAACTCACCCGCACCCCCTCTTAAATTCCAATTCAACTCTCGTATTTAATTGTAATATTAAACGCCTCATTAATTGGTCAATTCATGTTAATTAAATCATGGATTAATTTTGAATTTCAAATAAGGGATGGCATGGGTTATAAAATAAGGCAACGCCTTATTTTATTATGGTTGTTTCGTTGTTTGGAAAAGATTGGAGAGGTTTTTCTCAAAGCATTTGAATCTTCATCTTCATCATTGGAGAACGCGAAGAACGAAGAAGAACACCGACCTCCGATGGAAGATGATGAAGAATGCTAGTTCACCGGAGATCGACAATGTGATGTCATGTACCACGACACCGTGTACTGTGATTCCAACGATACTTCATCCGCGATGTCCTTTTTCCCGCGATGAACCTTCGATCAACAATGCTTGAGGTAGGGGGTCTAGTTTAATTTCATTAATGTGGATTATATCCTGGACGTCTGTTTAAATTTTTGGAGGTCATTTGAACCACTAACACGGTGGGTGCGGACCAAAGAACAAGTCCAAACCCATTGATTCTCTGTTCTTGATGCGTGGAACGTTGGGTTACGATGAAACATGAACTTTGAGAGATTGGAGGCCATTGCAGTAATCTACGGGTCATGAGACGACCCCAGGTGTAGACTGGAGCAAGAACAGACCACCGGAGCGGCTCTAGTGGCCTGCAGACTTCACCGGCGGCGCATGTCATCGGCGCACCGCTAGGAGGGACCTCCGCGGCTGCAGACGTGGTGGCAGGCGACAGGTCCCTCGGTAGCGCGGGACCCAGGGGTGACGCGGCGCCCAGCGCCACGTCCTCTGGCAAGGAGCGGCCCCCATGTTGGGGTCGCGGTTCCAATCAAGGGGGGCATCCCCCCCCCCCTTCTGCAAAGCTCGGCGCTGGCCGAGCTGGCCACGCGGGCTACGCACGCGCGCCAGGGCAACCGGCTGCCCAGGTCGGGCCAAGCCACACTGACTAGGCTGGGCTGCGCCCTAAGGGGATGGAACTGGACCCAGTTCGGGTCACCCGGTTCGGGCCGACCCAGGGGGTCTCGGCCGGGTCGGTCCGGGCCCAAACCCACTAAAACTGGGCAGGATCGTTCTTTTGCCCATATCATGGGATACTGACCTCTGAACTACACAACGTCTATTGCGATACAATCCTTGGATCAATATGGTCTTTTCGGTTTATTACACTCACGATTTCTGAGATCTTTCGGTACGGCTGGGTTGGTTCGAACACGAAACCAACCGGGCCCTCGGAGCGGAAACACATATAACTTGAGCTCCGGACGTCCGATTGACGTGTCGTCGAATTTGTTGGATTCCTCTTAGTGAGACAGACCTTATGGATTACTCAACTCGAGGTTTGGATATAGTTGCGGTGTGGTCAGGTTAGTTTTGACTTAAAAACCAACCGGGCCCCTGAAACAAAAAAGCCAATAAATTTCATACTGGGCATCTGATTGACACCCCGTCTGTCACCTTGACATTCTCTTGTCGAGACGGAACCTTGGGATACATCAAATCCGAACTACATGTTATTTGATGTATTTAAACCCTTGGATCATGGAGCAGACCCTCCTGGAATCGAGCATGCTGTGTGCAGGAACCCTAGAGCTGGCTGCGACTGCGATGAAAACTGCACTAAAATCCTACGTGGGTTCGGCAGCGATGAAGACCATACTAAAATCCTTTGTGGGTTCGACAGTGATGAAGAGTGCACTGAAATCCTACTTGGATTCGGTAGATATGAAGAATGTACTAAAACCCTCTGTGGGTTCGAAAGCTATGAAGAATGCACTGAAATCCTACGTGGGTTCTGCAGCAATGAAGACTGTACTGAAATTCGTCGTGGGTTTGACGACTATGAAGACTGCACTGAAAACCTATGTGGGTTCGGTAGCGATGAAGACCGTACTAAAATCCTCTGGGGGTTTGATGTCGATAACTACTGTTCTTGTATCTTACATGGGTCTGGCATTGTCTGACTCTGTTCTGGCTATCCTACGTGGGTCTGGCTGTGTAGCTAGTCTGTATCCTATGTGGGTCCGACAACTTAGTTGGTTTAGTATCATACATGGACCCCAAAATAGATGAATCAGTGGCTATATCTGATCATCTCTATCACTTTACGAAGAAGTATACATGTGTGGGCTGAGTCGTAACTATCAATCAATATCTTCGATATGATTGACTTGCTTTCCTATGGGGATTGGGTTGTACTCTTATGTGGAAGTGATCGAACATGGGCTCGGATGTTGGAGCAAAACGGGAATTGATGACTTAGGTATATGTATGGGCATATACCTAAGTATTGTTGGATGTTACTTCATGATTATATCTTTCCTTTGTGGATTATACATTGTGGATTCTGGGAGACCTTCAGGGGTCTCGGGGTCCCTACTGATTAGCGTAAACTGACCCTTGCATGGGCTATGCCTGCGCTACGTTTTGTTGAATGAAGATGACGGACATCACTGATTGTGGTTGAGGCTTGTGGGGCAAGTTGGTACCTGGAGGTGGACCACTGGGCGGAACGTACACGGAGCAGACGGCTAGACCCGTGGGGCTGTGGAGGCTATCTGTACCCACCCTTCAGGTGGGACATCCAGTGGACAGCTTGACATTTCTACTTTACCTTTAGTTGCTGTAGTTTCATTCTAGTTGTACTTTACATTCAGTTTGGGTGTGTATTCTGGCCCACTTACTTTTCCGCACTACTTTTGTACCCATTTTTACTTTGTGTTTACTTCTACTTGCTTAATCTGTGGTGTTTGTTGACTTTATAATGGAAATGCCTTTCCCCTTTTGTCGGTATTTATGGCGTTGTTCTAGTCGCTAGCCCCTGGCCTATGTGAGGCAGGCTTGGGGTAGTCAAGGCACGAGTCTTGAGGACTGGTCGTGACAAATTGGTATCAAAGGAGTTCAGTTCTACCATAGAACACTAGACTCTGATCTTTCTTCTATGTGATGCAACAATGTTAAGGGTATTGAGTGTGGTTATCAGTCCAGGGAGTCCAGTGTTGGTGCGGTGGCCGACGTATCTGTACACCAAGACCCTAACTTCTTATTTCCGACTCAATGCACGAGAACAATGATTAAATGTGTGTTTCATAAGTTTTATTTGTTATTAATTTGTGTCACGTCACCAATTATACTATTTTGACTGTGGTAGACCTGTTTCTTTTCGGGATGGCCCCACTGTGGTAGCCAGCTAAGGTTCTGAGCTTTGAGCGAGACGACAGCCCACCAAGCGACGAGGCCTCAGTGAAGGGCCCTTTTTCAGCGGAGGCACCGGCGGTACCTCTACCCGCCGAGCCACCGATGCTACCAGACCCAGCCGCTGATATTGCACATCGCCATCGTGCACTGCACCAGTTTCAGTGTCAGAGACCTCCCAAGTTATGCGTGGAGACAGACCCTCAGGCAGCCGAGGATTGGCTGGAGGTGGTCGTGTGAGTTTTCAAGTTAGTGGGGATACCAACTGACCTCATTGTGATCCTCGCAGAGAGCCTCCTGCATGCGACAACATGAAGATTGTGGAACATGATGCTCTAGGTGCACGACGAGGCATCAATCCATTGGATGGACTTTGAGAGCCTCTTTCGCTCGGAGTTCGTCCCAGCAAACCTCCGTGCAGTGCACATCCAGGAGCTTCTATAGCTACGGTAGGGCATCATGACAGTCGCCCAATACTTGGTGAGATTTACCGATCTCTCGTGCTATTCAACAGACATGGTATGAGACCCATTCTTCTGGGACCAGACCATCGAGTAGGGACTGAGGCAAGAGATCCGGCCATCGATGATCTCCCTTAGAATTCTGATAGAGCCAGGAGTACTGGAGCGAGCTCTTCTCATAGAGAGATATCTTGCTGAGCCTATGCCACCAGCGAGACCAACCGCAGGGCGGCACACAGCAGAGTCGTCTGTAGCTGGAAGTCAAAAGATGTCACAGGGGTCTATGCGGACCAGATCATTAGGAAGACGACCTAATGACACTGGCTCAGAGGTGCGGGGCACACAGCGCCGAGCCAGCCTTCCGAGGAGCAGGCAGTGCTACACATGTGGCGGAATGGCCACATGGCTCGTGACTGCCTGACCCGCCATGCAGAGGAGCAGCAGACGGTTGAGGGGCCACCATGGAAGAGGTAGAGGATCGAACATAGCGGTCCCCCGAGAGTAGGCGAACAAGGCAGGGGAGCTGGCCGAGCAGTAGGTGGTGGGTGACACTTTGAGGCTTTTCCACCAACACCACCAGGAGGTCCAACCCGACCACAGGGAGCTGGCGTGTAGAGACAAGCTCAGCTTCAGGCAGCAGAGGCCTTCGACCACGACGCACCAGAGATGATTCGAGGTGCTATCTATGTCTACTCCACCCTTGAGGCATTTCATATTGACACATGAGCATGTAATTATTTTATTTCCGCTGCCCTTGTTCAGAGCTCGGAGATTCCGACGGAGCCTTTGGCTCGATCCTTACCGCTAGAGACTCCTACGAGAGTAGACTCGACGATTACACACTGGTGCCTGCAGTGTGAGCTTATTATAGGAGGTGGGTGCTTCGGCTGGGATATTCTTGTAGCGGCGTAGAGGCCTTACGACGTCATCTTGGGCATGAAATGGGTTATCCAAAGTCCATGCTCAGATCGACAGTATTAGGCGAAAGGTGCAGTGTGTACGCACCAACGGGAGCAGGTTCACCTTCACTGTCAAGAAGGGAGCCTCTGCACTATAGGATGGACTCTCGCAGAGGAGAGAACATCCCATCATCATCATTTGGATATCCTCATCCTAGAGAAGTTGACGTGCAGAGTCCTAGTTTTCCTGTAGTGGTGGATCAGTATGAGGACATTTTCCCTGACGATGTTCCAGGACTACCTCTTCACAGAGAGGTGGACTATTATATTGACCTATACCCAGGTTCATCCCCGATATCCACTCCAGCATATCGGACTGATCCTGCTGAGCTTCGAGAGCTACGAGTAAAGGTGGAGGACTTGCAGGGCAAGGGATTCATCTGACCCAGTGTTTCACCCTGGGCTTCCTCGATATTGTTCCCCATGAAGGTGGATGAGAGCTTGCGACTGTGTGTCAACTATCATCGCCAGAACCAGGTCACCGTGAGGAACAAGTATCTGCTACTGAGGATTGATGACCTCTTCGATCAACTCAAGGGATCACGGTGGTTCTCAGTGATAGACCTTCGATTAGGATTTCATCAGCTCAAAGGTCAAGACGAGGAGTTGCAGAAGACAACCTTCAGATGTTGGTATGGACACTATGAGTTCTTGGTTATGCCTTTCGGCGTAACCAAAGCTCCAGTAGTGTTAATGGGTCTCATGAATAGGATATTTCAGCCATACCTCGATCAATTTTTCATGGTCTTCAATGAAGACATATTGATATACTCGACCAATGAGGAGGAGCATGCCTACCACTTGCTGGTTGTACTATACATGCTCCGAGATCACCAGCTTTATGGAAAGCTCTCAAAGTGTTAGTTCTGGTTATGTGAGATCCACTTTTTGGGACACGTCATCTCTGAGGTGGGAGTAGCAGTGGATCCTGTGAAGATAGAGGTAGTTCTAGCTTGGGATCCACCCAGGAGCGTGATAGAGGTGCGGAGATTCTTGGGTCTAGCTTGGTAATACCAGAGATTTTTGCCAAACTTTTCCAGAGTTTCTGCACCACTATTAGCTTTAATAAAGAAGGGGAAACCCTTCATTTGGTCAGACAGATGTTATCAGAGCTTCCATGAGCTGAGACAGAGATTGACCAGCGCTCCTATCTTGAGGCTACCAGAGGAGGGAGTAGGGTACGTAGTCTACTGCGATGCATCAGGGACCAGACTCGGATGTGTCCTGATGTAGGAGCAGGCAGTGATCGCCTACGGATCATGTTAGTTGAGGTAGAATGAGCATAACTACGCTACCCATGATCTGGAGTTAGCAGAAGTGGTCTTCGCTCTAAATGTGTGGCGACACTATCTGAAGTGCGAGCACTTTATAGTCTACTCTGACCAACAGATTCCCAGGTACATCTTCTCATAGAAGGTCCTGAATCTGAAACAGTGGCGATGGATCAAGTTCCTCCAGGACTATGACTTTGAGATAGTCAATACTCCTGGAAAAGGGAACGTAGTATCCAATGCTCTCAGAAGGAGGATGGGAATCCGGCTACTCGGTGAGGCAACAGAGCAGCTCGCCGCTTTGCAGATTTCCTTTGTGGATAGAGATGATGCAACCTTTTTTCAGTCAGTCATAGTCACTCCTCCACTACTGTTGTGGGTTAGAGTGGCACAAAGTGGGGAAGCTGACTGTGAGATGCGGCATGCACAAATATCCTCAGGAAATGCACCTAATGGATTCTCTTTAGGAGGAGAGCACGCCGTCCTTTTCAAAGGACGTACCATGGTACCAGTTTCCATGCAAGAGTAGGTGCTGAGAGAGTTTCACACATCCTCTTTAGTGGTACATCCTGGAGTGATAAATATGTACTCGGATCTCATATGACAGCACTGGTGGCCGGGTATGAATAAGGTTGTGGTAGAGTTCTTTTCTCGATGCCTCACATGCCAGTAGGTGAAGTCAGAGCACCAGGTAGCAGTAGGCTTGGTACAGCTTTTACAGGTCCTAGGGAGGAAGTGTGACGGGATATCTATGGATTTAGTAACTGGACATCCACATACTTCCATAGGTTACAACTCCGTTTGGGTGATTGTCGACCGACTCACCAAGTCGGCTCACTTCTTACCCATCATAGAGAAGGGCTCAGTAGAGAGTGTGGGACGTCTCTACGTTCTGGAGATTGTACGGCTTCATGGAGTTCCATCATCTATCGGCTCTGATCAAGATTCTCGCTTTACTTCTCGTCATTGTAAGGGGTTTCAGGAGGCATTCGGGAAGCAACTATATTTGAGCACCGCCTTTCACCCTTATACGGATAGTCAGATGGAGAGGACCATTCAGACACTCGAGGACATGCTCTTTGCATGTGTCCTCGACTTTGGTCACAGCTAGGAGGACCGCCTACCCTTTGTGGAGTTCTCTTACAAAAACAGCTACCACACCACCATCGGGATGGCACCATACAAGGCATTGTACGACTGACCTTGCAGATCACCTCTGTGCTGGACATACCTCGGGGAGTCAGCACTTGTGGGACTGGAGATGGTTCAGGCCATGAAAGAAAAGGTCCAGGTTATCCGGGAGCGGATGAGGACATTCAGACCCGCCAGAATTCTTATGCTGACAGGAGGCGGAGGCCACTAGAGTTCGAAGATGGCGACCACGTCTTCTTTCGGGTCTCACCCGGTGTGCCCGGAATCAATTTACAATGTTTATCTCAGGTACGTTCAGTGAATGAACGAGCGGGTTTTCATATCTTTTGATTCGGTGAGGTTATTAATTAATTGCGTTAACTAAAGAATAAAAATAAAATATTGTGCTACAATTTTATTTTTATTCTATGTAATGATAACCGAGGCATGGTGGTTGGAGTGGTACCCACTAATACCCTAACTCCTAGGTAGGATATTAGTGAGGTGGGGCCCACACGAGCCCCACCCCTTTTATTTACATTTTACCTCCCTCGTTCATTTAATTTGGTAACTCACCCGCACCCCCCTCTTAAATGCCAAGTCAACTCTCGCGTTTAATTAGATTATTAAACTCCTCATTAATTGGTCAACGCACGTTAATTGAATCATGAATTAATTTTGAATTTAAAATAAGAGATGGAATGGGTAATAAAATAAGGCAACACCTTATTTTATTGTTGTTGTTTTGTTGTATGGGAAGGATTGGAGAGGATTTTCTAAAAGCCTTCGAATCATCATCTTCTTCGTTGGAGAACACTAAGAATGACGAAGAACACCGACCTCCGACAGAAGACGACAAAGAACGCTAGTTCCCCAGAGATCGACGTCGCGATGCCGTGTACCATGACTACAACGATCCTCTTCTCCGTGACGCCGTGTACCGCTACGCCAACGATCCTTCATCCGCATCGTCCTTTTTACCATGATGAACCTTCGTTCAACGATGCATGAGGTAGGGGGATTGGTTTAATTTAATTTATGTTGAATATATCCTCGACAAGTGTTTAAATTGTTTGAAGTCATTTGAACCACTAACGCGGTGGGCGCGGACCAACGAAAAAGTTTGAACCCTCCGATTCTATGTTCTGGATGCGCGGAACGTTGGGAAACGATGAAACATGACCGTCGAGCGATTGGAGGTTGTCGCAGTAATCTACGTGTCCCGAGACGACCCCAAGCATAGACGGGAGCAAGAACGGACCACCGAAGCGGCTCTGGGGTCCCACGGACTTCACCGATGGTGTGGGGCACCGGCGCAGCGACACCGGCCGCCGGAGGTGGCAGCGTCCCGGCACGCCTCCAAGAGGCACCACCGCTGCTGAAGCCGCGACGACAAGCGACCGGTCCCGCAGCCGCGCGGGTCCTGGGGGAGACGTGGCGCCAAGCGTCGTGTCCACTGGCAAGGTGCGGCCCCCACATGGGGGCCATGGTTCCAATAAAGGCGGGGGGCAGCCCCCCCCCCCCCCCCTTCCACTCAGCTCGGCGCTGGCCAAACTGGCCACGCGGGCCACGCGCGCGCGCCATGCCAACCGGCCGGCCAGGCCGGGCAGGTCCGTGCCGACCTGGCCGGGTTGCGCCCACTGATCCGGGCTGCGCCCTAATGGGCCGGATCCAGACCCGGTTTGGGCCGACCTAGGGGGTCTCAGGGTGGGTCGATCCGGGCCCAAAACCCCATAAAACCGGGCAGGTTCGTTCTTTTGCCCATATCATGGGATACGAACCTCCTAACGACGCACCGTCTATTGCAATGTGATCCTTGGATCGAGACGGTCGTTTTGGTTTATTAAACTCAAGGTTTCAAAACCCTTTGGGTATGGCCGGGTTGGTTAGAACACGATACCAATCGGGCCCTCGGGAGCAGAAACACTTATAACTTGAGCTCCGGACGTCCGATTGATGTGCCGTCAACTTTCTTGGATTCCTCTTAGTGAGACAGACCTTTTGGCTTACTCCTCTCGAGGTGTGGATGTAGTTGGAGTGCGGTTGGGTTGGTTTTGACTTAAAAACCAACCTGGCCATTAGAACGAAAACACCAATAACTCTCAGACCTGGCATCCGATTGACGCGTCGTTTGTCACATTGAGTTCCTCTTGTCTAGACGGAACCTTGAGATAAATCAACTATGGAATACATTTCATTTGATGTATCTACCTCCTTCACTCATTGAGCGGACCCTCCTGGAATCGATCTTGTTGTGTGCGGGAACACTAGAGCTGGTTGCGACTGCGATGAAGACTACACTGAAATCCCGCTTGGGTTCGGCAGTGATGGAAACCATAATGAAATCCTTTGTGGGTTCGACAGCGATGAAGACTAAACTGAAATCCTACGTGGGTTCGGAAGCTATGAAGATTGTACTGAAATCCTCTGTGGGTTCGATAGTTATGAAGAATGCACTGAAATCCTACGTGGGTTCGGCAACGATGAAGACCGTACTGAAATTCATCGTGGATTCGATAGCTATGAATACTACACTGAAATCCTCTATGGGTTTGGTAGTGATGAAGACCGTACTGAAATCCTCTGTGGTTTCGACAACAATAACTACTCTTCTTGTATCCTATGTGCGTCTGGCAGTGTTTGACTCTGTTATTGCTATCCTATGTGGGTCTGGCAGAGTAGCTGGTATGTATCTTATGTGGGTCTGACAGATTTGCTGGTTTAGTATCCTACATTGGTCTGAGCATAGATGAATAAGTGGATATATATGATCATCTCTATCACCTTACGAAGATTTATACCTGTGTGAGATGAGTCTTGACTTTCAATCAATATCTTCGATATGATTGACTTGATTTCCTATGTGGATTGGGTTGTACTTCTATATGGATGTGATAGAACATGGGCTCGGATGTTGGAGATGAACGAGAATTGATGAATTAGGTATATGTATGGGTATATACCAAAGTAGTGTTGGATGTTACTTCATGATTGTATCTTTCCTTTGTGGATTTTCCTTTGTGGATTCTGGGAGACCTTCGGGGGTCTCAGGGTCTCAACTGAGTAGCGTATACTCACCCCTACATGGGCTATGCCCGCACTATGTTGTGTTGGATGCAGACGACGGACAACGCTGAACGTGGTTGAGGCTTGTGGAGCAAGTCGGTACCTGGAGGTGGACCACTGGCTAGAACGTACACGAAGCGGACGGCTGGACCCGGGGGGCTTAAGAGGATATCTGTACCCACCCTTCAGGTGGGACTTCCAGTGGACGACTCAACATTTCTGCTTTACCTTCAGTTGTTGTACTTTATTTCTAGTTGTACTTTACTTTTAGTTTGGGTTTTTATTCTGGCCCACTTACTATTCTGCACTAATTTTGTACCAAGTTTTACTTAGTGTTTACTTCTGATTTCTTACTCTGTGGTGTTTGTTTACTTTATAAAGGCAATGCCTTCCATTTTTATCGGGATTTATGCCTTGGTGCTAGTCGCTAGCCCCTGGCCTATGGGAGGCAGACTGGGGTAGTCACGGCACAGGTCTCGAGGATGGGTTGTGACAAAAATCCTCATGGATGATGCTGATCCCACTAATGATACTTGATCGGGGAATGATAAAGATAACATAAATATTTTCTCTATTATACACTCCATAAACAAAAATCCTTTTGATATGATCAACCTTTATGGACTTGATCATACCGGTTGTCGAAACAGGTGAACCTTACAATGTTGGTTAGATCCAAATATGGGGTGGTTGACTCGAAGAAGCTAACCATAGGGGGGATTCTATACAAGATTTTACTAAAGATCCAACCCAAGAGGCAAATTTTATAAAACTAACTCACAAGGAGGGTGTAATGTAGGGAAATACTATTATTGATGTAACACCCCAGGTAAATAAAGAATATGACATTTTCATATTTATCCATATTTGTGAATAATTTATTAATATGACTTTAAATGGGACGCTATTCTCGATGGCGTACCCAACACGCAACAACGAGTTTCTTGGGAATCTTATGTTGCACTCTAATATTAAATAATATTATTTTAAATGGTAGTTAACATGTAGCGGTTGTATTGGAGGGAATGGATAGAAATAAATAAAATATGATTATACATGTTTTTAAATGTTTTTACATTTATCCAATAAATGATAAAGGCTTAAAATACGGAAAGAATTCAATTTTAGGCGTATATGCCCATGTTTTCACTAAAAGTTCACTTATCACCTTTTGATGGAGAACCGTCATTAAATATAGTTTTTTTCACTATTATACATTCTATTGGACCAAACAAAACTCTTCTTAAGAATCGGGACATCAAAATTTACTTTGTGTAAATTTTTGGTATCTTTCTGATAAAGTTCATTTTTTTAATTGAATAGTCTAAAATGAAGTATTTTAATTCAAACCCTCTTATTAATATAATTAATTTATATTATTATATTATCTTTTGAATTGGTTTTAAATTGAAATTAGAATATATTTTTACCATTAAATCCAATACTAGTCGTTGGAATTAATTTCACTTTGAAATAAGACTCAAACTAGTGTCAATCTTTTGATACTTATTGTTTCATAAAAACACGCTATTTGATCTAACAACAACAATTAATTATTAAACTAATTAATATGACTTATATGTTTTGAATTTTTTAAATTAGACTTCATTTTTGAATTTTGAATATCAAATATATCTTAGGGTGAATTTTTGGGATATTTCTGAAAAAAATCAATTTTTGATGAATAGTGAAACCACTAAGTGTTACTTATAAAAACTGATTTTTCTATTTAAATGAAATTTTTCCATCTTTGTGTTTTGAATTTAAAAAATCTGACATAAATGGTTGTCATTAAGAAGTAAAATTTGGTTCAATGGGAAAAAAATAATTATTTGTTGAATAGTAACTTATTAAGTTTTTAATCACGATTAGAGGTAATTAGTGTAGTTTAAGGTAAAAATAATGTTTTGATAATATGAAATGAACTTGACACATGTCCTAAACTCATTGGATGTGTCATGTACGACCAAGACAACCCATGGGTCAACTTGGGGACCCCATGAAGCCACTTTGGTTGGAAAATGACATTAATATCTTTTTATTTAAAGTTAAAGTAAAAATGAGACAAACATGAAATGTTTTACTAAAACAGTTTCTTACATGGGGTTATACAAATCATATTTTTGACTATAAATATTCCTTGGAAAGATAAAACCATCTCCTACATCATAGTATATTTTTTATAATGTTTAGACATTAAATAAATTAAATTATTTATGACATCATGATGATGCAGCGATGACCTCATTATTTAACGATTTAAATAAAATGGAAAGATAATTTAATATCTAAGACCTAAAAATGTCCAAAACCTATTGTATGAGTGGATTTCGAACCCTTATCACCTTATCCTAGAAATACATCAATTTGGGACATTTAAAATCCGAAACTCTTTTGAAAATAATGTAACATTTTGTAACTTTACAAGAGTGCCCCTCCTCTCCTCTTATAAAATGCCCCCACCTCTAACTCCATAAAAACACTCCCAAAGCCTTTGGCTTGGACAAACCCTACCCATTTTGTCTCTCCACTTCCCTCTCATACTCCTTGAAGCTTCACTTTGGGAAGAAGTCTTCCCAAGGAAGCCTTTGAGCTCAAACCAAAGGGAGTTACCCAATTTTAAGGTAATGTCTTCACCTGTGTCCTTTTGTTTTATTTTTCTCCTCCAACCCCCTAAACTCTTTTTATTCATTTATTTTGTAACAAATACAGTATCTTAAATATACTAGGATTTTGTTATAATAATTATTAGATCTACAATTACACACACATAGATCTAATGGTTAAAGAACATACTGTTTCCGTGGATGGCGAATTTCTGCCTCCCGAAATGATGATTGTTCGACATTCTTCTAACACCTTCAAAGGAGACCATTAAGATGACACTATATTTATATATGATATCTAATATGTTTATGTTTTACTTAAGATTCTGTATTTTTCATTTTGGGCATACCTCTATGGTTTCCATTATGGGTAAATGCGATATCTTCATTTAAGGAAGTGCGGACTACCGCCCCCTCAAAGTGATTTGATTCGTTAATACCATATGTGGTACGTATAAAGGATAAATTTAATGATATTATATATTATACCATACTGGAATTAAAATACTATTATGTATCATTATGTTTTAATTCCATTAAATATGAAATAGAAATGGAAGTAGCGTTCATGCGTACGTACGGCTTACCGTCTCCATGAATGGTACATTTCATTTTTAACTCAAAATGTTATGTAATACTATAAGTACATATATATAATGGATATATATGTAATATATTACATCAAAATTATGGATATCATTCTGGAATTATAACATATATATATCTCTCTCATTTTTTTTAATTCCATTAATATGACAAAAAAAAGAAAGTAGCGTTCATGCGTACGTACGACCTACCGTCTCATGAACAGTGCTTTTCATTTTTTATCTCCAAATGATATGGAATAGTATGAAATGAATATTTACTGGATATATATGATATTTTAATCATTAATACTATTCTGGAAATTATTTACTTATAACTACAAGGGCAATCTTTTTTCAAACAGGTTCATTTTTGACTCATGTACCAAAAATCAGCAAAAACGTCAAATATGAACTATCATTATTCAACAATTATTATAAAATTATAATATGTTATATGAACTGAATAATATTCTCTAAAGGAGGTAATTAGGCAATTATTAATTAACTCAAGTTTATTATTCAGGACGTTAAAGAACGATCGAGTCAAGTCGGACCCGAGGTAAGGGATCCTACTCCTCTCTTTCTTTTTAAGTTCAATCTTTTATGTCATTCCTTTTAAAGCTCATATTTCTTATTACTGGGATGTTATTTTATATTACACTTACTGTAATTTTTATATTATGAGAGACCCTATTCTCTCTCATCAATCCATTTTGGAAGTTTTGAGTGGCACCGTTAGGCTACCGAATTTTCGTAAGAGATATAACCTCTCTCTTTCTTTTTAAGTACTCTCCATTATGTCCCTTATTTTAAGCTTCTATTTGTTATGTTGGGAGATGTTCTTTTATATTCCTCTTTCTATAAAATTTATGTTAATATTATGAGATACCCTATTTGATCTCATCAATCCATTTTTGTATGTTTTATGTGGCGCCGTCAGGCTGCCGAGTTTTCATAAGGGATTTTTCATCTCACTTTTATTCCTGTGAGATTTATGCTACATTTTCCACAATTTCCTTTGAGTGGTGTATGTACTGCCCATTATTCTACTCTTTGTGTAATATAATTTTGTTTATGAGTATTTACATCAATGATTTATTGTCCTTATTTCATGGGGTGTATATTTTGAATGATACCCAAGTCGGTAAGGGAACCTTTCACCCTCCTCTTTTTAAAAGACTTCTTTTGTTGGGTATTTTAATTTACATATTTTTATGTTGGGATATGTTATCATATATCCTTATTGATGTAAATTTTATGTCCAAGTGATGAGATACACTTTTTATCTCTCATCAACTCATTTTGATGTGACGCCATTAGGTTGTCAAGGGCATTCTTAACCCAATCTTGATTTCTTTGGGTTCAACATGTAGTTATTAAATATGTCATCCTTTTAATATGTGTGAATTACCTTTGATTATTTTTCACTTAATATCCACTTATATTGGTTGTATTCATTTGTCACACATAATTATGTAATTGAGTTTTCCTTAAACAAAGGATACCGTCTTTGTATGGGACTTCGTCTCAATATCCTTTCATTGAGGCATATTTTGTTTTATACACAACCTTCTTTTATACAGTGTATAAACCCCTTTGACCTTTATGTTTATTTAATAGGAATCTTATTTATATACAAAGCGTTTTACTAAACGACAAAAGGGAATGTTTTTTTCGTACAAATGCGGTGACAATGACTTCTCCGCCGCCGTGACCATTATTTGAGTTTCGGCTTTCTCTACAAGCCATACCTTCTTTTCAAACGACAAATAAATACCATGTTTTACTTTTCTTTTATTATGGTATTGAAGATGGTTTTCATAATGATTTTATATCAATGTGTTGTATTGATATCTTGTGATTGAAAGATGGAAATGATATATTTCTTTTATGAATGTTTTATGTGATACGATTATGTTGAGGTTTTTGGGCATTATTATGAAGACGGGTGGTTCCGTGAAAACTAAGGGCGGGTGAGACCGATATAGCTCTCCAATGCATTGGGTAACGTGAAAGAGTGAAACTTTAAGGTTTCTCCGAAAAGATTTATGGAATATATAGTGATGTGTATTCCAAACGTAACCAAGAGGGTTACACCCTACGTAAGAATGTTATGAATGCCTCAAGTTAAATTTATGTCTTATGTTTTCAATGATTTATTCATGGTTTGATGAGGTATGTTAAAGTGCCTATGTTTTATGGGTAAAGTGTGATTTCATTATTATGTATATATGAACTCATGTTTCCTTTCCATATTTTTATATCCCTTACTGAGCTTTTTATTCTCATCCCATGTTTGTGAAATGTTTTTCAGAGGTCAAGGGAAAGGTACATGATGTGATGATAGTGTCAAGGATGTATCAATAAAGAATCCATGTCTTATTTTCAATATGTTTCCATTGATGGGAAGAATGAATATTGTCTTTTATGTAACCAATTTGTTTAAATGTGCAATGTAATGCAAGTTTCATGATCTAATTATCTAAAACTCTAAACCTGAAAAGATCCTCAATGTGTAATCTTGTAATAACTCAAGATAAAGTAAGGTTTAAGGCTGGGGCCTTATAGTTGGTATCAAAGGTCGGTTTAGATAACTTTAGTGGTTAGGGTATTTTTTAAGCATAAGTGACATTACCATAATGGGTAGTATTTCATAAAGAGTCCTAGTTTTAGATTAAGTGAATGAGTAAGTATATCTTAGTGTTTACCTTCCTCATTAGTACATGATGGTTTTGTTGATATACTCATACTGACATTTCTGTTTTTAATAAATGGATGGATCTTGCAGGAACCAAAGAGACAACAGGTTTGAAGGAAACTGTGGTGGTTCTATGATTAAGATACTAGATAAAATGGGGGATTCAATGAGGAAACTCGTGGTTGTTCTAAACCAACTATCAAGGAGTCATGATCAACCACTTGAACCTTGGTATGATCTTTAATGCATCATGTATGAGATGACCAATCAATGTGGAAGTTCAGGTAATAATTGTAAAGGTATCCATTAGAGTTTATATGATCCTTACTTTTGAGGTAATTATGCGTTACAATATGTTATGATGGTAGTGAAAGGCATGAGATAAAATTGAGGTTAAATTATGTTATGGTTATTTTTGATGATTTAATCCCTTTTTGGGGAATTATTTGAGAATTATATAGTTTTGGAAAAAGGACAACACGCAGACCGTGTGACTACCCGTCGCATCGGACAAAGCTTCGGGAATCAAACCCACAACCAAAGTGCGACTGGTATTTATCGCCTACCACTGGACTACGTGAAGTCCCTAGTCAGTTTTACTGTTTCTTTTTAGTTATATGATTTTATGAATTAAGAGTAAGTTGAATTTGGGTTATTTTTGAAAACTATTAACCTATCATGGAGGATATTTGACTAGGTTAATTACTTTTCAATACGAGACTTTAGGAGAAACTGATGTTGTTTAGAGATAAATGTTACAACTTAACATGGGAGATTATGTGACTAAATCCTTAAAATATTTGGTTTTCAATCTTATATTGGTTTACATTGAATAATTTTATGGACAAATTGGTCATCGAATGGTCGTCGTTGAACTTTCGGTTTTGTTGGACAAATTTTGAGATTAAGAATAGATTTTATTTTTATAAAGGGTTATCCTTTTTTGAATTATCTGACCTTGTACTAACCTTTATAGTTTTGGTTTTGGTTAGCGCCTAAAGACATGGAATGTATATAGTTCTCTATTGTGGATTAGGTGATTCTCTAGAAGTTGATTATAGTACTCATAATGCGAAAAAGTCTCCCTAAATACTCGTCTTTTGGAAAAAATATGAGTTTGATTAAAAAATCTAGTAAAAGTTGAAAGTCAACATGATATGTGATTATGTTTCCTTATGAATAAATTCCTCAATAAAAAGTAACTTAAAACTAAAATGTTGTCTATTAACTTTTCATACTGGGGAACCCAACACCGTTTAACCCATCACAAGTTTGTGATTTTCTTAGTGTTAACTTTTTCCTAAACATGTTTTCTATCACTCTCCATCAGAACATGACCCTATGTTTTCTCCTCCATGCCCATGTTTTACTACATGGAATCCTAGTATGGGTTAACTCGGGTGACCTCTATACTTATCTTTCTTTATTTTAAAGTGATTGTTTTACTGACTCTAGTTCCGATGTAGGATTTTCAAGGATGTTTCCAATCTCAATTTTAAAAATTTTGCGGACGCAATTCCCAAAAGGGGGGAAGGATGTAACACCCCAGGTAAATAAAGAACATGACATTTTCATATTTATCCATATTTGTGAATAAAGTACTAATATGACTTTAAATAGGACGCTATGCTCGATGGCGTACCCAATACGCAACAACAGGTTTCTTGGGAATCGTATGTTGCACTCTAATAATAAAATAATATTATTTTAAATGGTAGTTATCATGTAGCCATTGTATTGGAGGGAATGGATATAAATAACTAATATATTATTATACATGTTTTTAAATGTTTTTACATTTATCCAATAAAAGATAAAGTCTTAAAATACGGAAAGAATTCAATTTTTGGCGTATATGCCCTAGTTTTCACTAAAGGTTCACTTATCACCTTTTGATGGTGAACCGTCATTAAATATAGTTTTGTTCACTCTTATAAATTCTATTGGACCAAATAAAACTCTTCTTAAGAATCGGGACATAAAAATTTACTTTATGTAAATATTTGGTATCTTTCCGATAATGTTAATTTTTTTAAATGAATAGTGTAAAATGTTGTATTTTAATTCAAAACCTCTTTTTAATCTAATTTATTTATATGATTAGATTATCTTTTGAATTGGTTTTAATGTGAAATTAGAATATATTTTTACCATTAAATCCAATAGTGGTCATTGGAATTAATTTCACTTTGAAATCATACTCAAACTACTGTCAATCTTTTGATACTTATTGTTTATAAAAACACGCTATTTGATCTGACAGTGGGAATTAATTATTATATTAATTAATGTGACTTATATGTTTTTAATTTTGTAAAATAGACTTCATTTTTGAATTCAGAATATCAAATATAGATTAGGGTGAATTTTTTGGATTTTTTTGAAAAACTTCAATTTTTGATGAGTAGTGAAACCACAAAGTGGTACTTATAAAAACTGATTTTTCCGTTTAAATGAAATTTTTCCCTCTATGTGTTTTGAATTTCAAAAATCTGACATACATGGTTGTCATTAAGAATTAAAATGTGGTTCAATGGGATAAAAATAATTTTTTGGTGAATAGTAACTTATTATGTTTTTAATCGCGATTAGAGGTAATTAGTGTAGTTTAAGGTAAAAATAATGTTTTAGTAACATGAAATGAACTTGACACATGTCCTAATCTCATTGGATGTGTCATGGACGATCAATACAACCCATGGGTCATCTTGGGGACCCCATGAAGCCACTTTGGTTGGAAAATGACATTAATATCTTTTTATTTAAAGTGAAAGAAAAAAACGAGACAAACATGAAATGTTTTACTAAAACAATTTTTACAGGGGGTTATACAAATCATATCTTTGACTATAAATATTCATTTTAAAGAAAAAAATATTTCCTACATCATAGTATTTTTTTATAATTTTTATACATTAAATAAATTAAATTATTTATGACATCAAGGGAACTTCTTAACCCAATCTCGATTTATTGGGGTTAAACATGTAATTATTGAATATGTCATACTTTTAATATGTGTGAATGAACTTTTATTATTTTACACATAATATCCACTTATATTGGGTGTATTCGTTTGTCACACATAATTATGTAATTGATTTTTCCTTAAACCAAGGATATTGTCTTTGTATGGGACTTCGTCTTAATCTCCTTTCATTGAGGCATATTTTGTTTTATACACAACCTTATTTTATACGGTGTATAAACCCCCTTGACCTTTATTTTTATCCAAAAGGAATATTTTTTTATACAAAGCGTTTTACTAAATGACAAAAGGGATTGTTTTTTTCGTACATATACGACGACAACGACTTCTCCGCCACCGTGACCGTTATTTGAGTTTCGGCTTTCTCAACAAGCCATACCTTCTTTTTAAAAGAAAAATAAATACCATATTTTACTTTTCATTTATTTTGGTATTGAAAATGGTTTTCATAATGATTTTATATCAATGTATTGTATTGATATCTTGTAATTGAAAGGTGGAAATGTTATGTTTCCTTTATGTATGTTTTATGTGATATGATTATGATGAGGTTCTTGGGAATTATTATGAAGACGGGTGGTTCCGTGATAAACTATGGGCGGGTGAGCCCGATATAGCTCTCCAATGCATTGGGTAACGCGAAGGAGTGAAATGTTAAGGTTTCTCCGAAGAGATTTAGGGAATATACTGTGATGGGTATTCCAAACGTAACCAAGAGGGTTACTCCCTATGTAAGAATGTTATGAATGCCTCAAGTTACCTTTATTTCTTATGTTTTCAATAATTTATTCATGGTTTTATGAGGTATGTAAAAGTACCGATGTTTTATGGGTAAAGTATTATTTCATTCATATGTATATATGAACTCATGTTTGCTTTCCATATTTTTATAACCCTTACTGATCTTTTTATGCTCATCCCATGTTTTCGAAATGTTTTTCACAGGTCAAGGGAAAGGTACATGATGTGATGATAGTGTCAAGGATGTGTCAAGAAAGAATACATGTTTTATTTTCAATATGTTTTCATTGATGGGAAGAATGAATACTGTCTTTTATGTAACCACTTTGTTTAAATGTGGAATGTAATGCATGTTTCATGATCTAATTCTCTAAAACTCTAAACCTAAAAAGATCCTCAATGTTTAATCTTGTAATAACTCAAGATTAAGTAAGGTTTAAGGCTGGGGCCTTATAGTTGTAGCTAATAATCAAGATATTGTTACACAAGAAGGTGCTAATACTGCTATACAATAGGTTGTCTAAGGGAATCTACTGCATGTAGTCCCTCTTATATAGGTGGATGCTCAGGTGGATGTTGTTATTGATAATGTTGACAAGTAGGCTTCTCTTTTTACTGTATATGAATCTACCTAGGTGAATAGTTCACTAGCTATGCAGTTTGTTCCTGATATACAAGATATTTCCCTAGGGATGGATGTATGTGCCAATCTGGTTATGCAGGGTTCTACATTGGATGTGCAAGAGGACGCCATCGAAGAATCCTCAGTTTTTGAGGCACCATGTATGATGTAATGGGGAAGAGGGCGACATCCGACTTCTCAGGGGTGGGATCTTGAATTTGGTGTCCGGCCATGATGATTTAATCTTCATTCCTTGGGTTGTTTTTTTAATTTTTGTTTTTTGTGGATGTGTGGAATATGATCATCTCTTCTATGATCACTATGTATCAATCCTTTTATTTAATGAATTTTTGGGCCATGGATCATTCCATTTCTAGGATATTTTGATAAACCTCTTGACTAGAAAAAGTTTTCATAGATATTATATTATACTCTTTATTTTATTTAAACTCATTCTATATATGTTTATTTTTCATTTAATTGGTAATAATAGAATTAAAAATCTGATGGGAGAAGTAGATAAAAATTTTATGATAATGATAGATTTTTCCTTTTTCAATTGTTGAAATGGTGGTTTTGTTGATCATAATATATATCTATATATAAGGAGTAAATATTGGGTTTCCTAAGGAATTTATTTAAAATATTATTATAATGGGGAATGTGATGTGATATGTATTTTTTAAAATGTTTTTTAGTTATTGTGTTCATTTTATAATAGATTCAAAAAGTTATAAAAATTAATTTTATTTATATTTGTATGAATGTTATTTTTATAAAAATGTGTTTTAATGATTGTATATATTTTATTTCCATGATAGGATTTAATAATTTTAGTTTTAGAAGTAGTAATCATATAAATTAATATTTATAAATTTTATTATGAATAATGATTTTCCAAATGTATTTATTTTTTTTTTGTTTCTGGTTTTAATTTTATGAGGTTTTCTATTTTATCCATGGTGAATTTCATTGGGGTAACATTCAATGAGTTTCAAACTAATACAATGAGTTTTTAACTAATTTAAAAATCATTTAACAAAAAGTTACATATTTAATGAATTTTAATTTTACATAAATAACATTATTCAATAATTTTTTTGATAATTGAATCATGGACTATTTATTTCATAGTAATTTCCTAATATATCATGACAGTCCATAAATTAAATAGGATTGAAATAAATTTAAATATCTTTAAATTTTTTATGTATTTTTAAATGAATTACATATTTTTGTGGAAAATTAATTGGAACCTTCAAAAGGATTTCGTATTTGTGTTCAAATGATTAAACTATAATTAAATTGAATATTAATATTTCATCTGATATTGATGGGTTTTATTATATTTGAATTCCAACCCATTAGTTTGAAATTTTTAGGTTATTCTGTATGAGGAATCCTTGGTTTTCCAAAACTCCATGTTATGAAATTTTAAATTGATTCAAATTTTGAAATATTAATTGAATATCTAAATTAGATTTTCCAAATTATTATATATGAGATATAGTAGGTTAAAAAATGCTTTTCTATTTTTTGGATTAGATTAATTCATAGAGAACCATGTAGGAGTTATAAGATGAATTAATATTTGTTTTTTATCAATTAATAATGTTTAACAATACAGTAATGAAAAAATAATATGTTTAAACTCTTTATAAATTCTTTCCCCTTGAATCCAATATATGTTATATTCATAATATAATAATAAATGAATTTTGAAGCTTGAAAATTTAATATTCTAAAAAATACTTTTACCACTTTTTGATAACATTGTTTTTAAATATAATTTTTCTTAATATTAAAAAACATATTCTGAAAATTAAACTACTTAATTGGAATTTATATTTAAATATTTATATTGGTTAATTTAATTTATTTTTGTAATATATTTTATGATTTGAATATTAGTGAAAAATGCTACATTTTAAAAGAAAACCAATTTTTCATTAAATTTATTTACAGTGATAAATTGGATATTTCAATGGTTTTAATGAATAATTAGATCATGGTACTTCCATTTAATAAACTTTTTTCCTAGTATTTTTTTTATTTTTAATTGTATATAAAAACATAGTGAACTTTTGAACACATTTACTTTAAAATCTTGTTTTCTCAATATTTGGATGGTATTATTTTTTAACATATTTCATCAATTTATTTTTAACAAATTTCTAAATTTTATCTTTCTATTTGATGATATATAGTCCAAATTTTAAAAATTGGTCTATTTAATTTTTTTTACAATTTGAATATTATGCTTAGTTATATGATTCGTTACCATAGTTAGGTGTAAATTAGGTACTTAAAAATAAAAATAAAATTACAAATATTATAAAATCTCTTGTAAACTTATCCTAATTTAATGGGATACGTTTTTTTCCTAAATAATCCTTAATATGAAAATATAAACATTTGTCTCTACTTGGACGAGAGTATAAAATTTATTATATTATATTCCATGATAGGACAATTTTTTCACAATTTTCACTTTAATTAGTGAAATATTTTTACTATCGGGTCATATAGGGGATCTGTTAATCTATAAATAGTATATCATTATATGAAAGATTTTTATTTATCTTTTTTATTTATTTATAAATATTTTTGAATAAATAATTTAATTAATTACCTACACAATAATGATGTATAAATTATACAGTTATAGGAAATAGAAAAAAATGGAAATAAAAAATACTAAAATAAATTTAAATTAATACTAATAATGTCATAAATGTATTATAAGATATCCTAGACGTATTAAAAATGTTTTCTAGATATATTTTGGAATTTATCTTATAGTTATGGTAATTTTTGAATGTTATGTAATAAATAGTTTTATAATTGGAATTATTGATATTTTGAAAATAATAACAATTTATTAAATGAAAAAAAATCCTAAAAATTATAAATTTCATAAAACGGATTTGGATAAGTATTAAAATTTAAAAAAAATGACTAATATATTGGTTTTCTAGGAATTTTATCGTAATTATATTAACCATCAAATTGTTAATTATATAATATCTAGTTAAGAGGTAAAATTTTTAAATAGGGGTTCAAAAAAAGATAATGATTATAAAAACAATCAAAACATGTGCAATGATTATTGGATAAATTTATTTAGACCTATTAGAATAACATAATGAATATAAATAATTTTATATCCATTTGAAATAGAAATATAATTTATATAAATTCAATATTTTGAAGAATATCAAAAGTACACCTTTTATCTCCTTTAAATGGGTACCATTCCTCTCATTAGATACATATAAAATCTTATTTTTCAGCCAATATATGAAAAATTCAATCTTTTAATCTCTCCCCACAATATAATTCCCTTTTTGTACATAACATCGTCATTAATGGTGTAAGGTCATCAATTAATATACATTTTCCTAATAAGAGTTATCATTTTTAATTTAGTGTTTTTGTTTTATTTTTCATTCACATCCTTAATACCTACATCAGCAATGTAAAAATCATAAATAAATTATCACCAATATTTTATGTTGTTATTAAGTTAATATTATCACCTAATCAATCTCTAATTTCATCAAATGAGGAATTAATTATTTTTTCAGCTGTACGGAGGACTCCACCTCAAAAATAAATATAATTTTTTTGCCAATAAGCATATATCAGGACTAATGATAAATATTTAATTAATTTTTATATATTATTTAGAAGAAATATTTTTCTTTATTTAATAGTAATTTTTCATTTACATTCTTACAATTCCATTCATAAAAAATTATAATGTTGTTCATGTGTATGTTTAAACAATCACCTCGAAGAAGTTATGTGATTTGTTTTTTAACACAACATCGCACATATAATCTATAAAATAATTTTTAAATGATTAATATGATATTTTTGATATTTTTATACTTATTTAAGGATAAAATAAATTTTTATCTTCTTTCCATAATGATTAATGAGAAATTGAAATGTTAGTCATGTGTAAATATTATATACCGTCTCCCTGATTATAACTTTGTTAATTTTTCTTATCCTAATATAAATGGAAGAAGTAAAAATTATAATTTATGTATGAAATATTTAATTATATTTATAATATTATTAACATTATTATCGACTTATTACCACTGTGTAATTAGAATCACATCAAATTTATTTAGGATTCATTTTCCGAATACCGAAAAAACATCCGATATGAATATTAATAAAATATGTATTTTTTATAACATAATAATATGTCATAAAAATGGATAACATAATTTAAAAAGACAATCAAGACGATCATTATTTAACATAATTTTATTATTTACTAATATAATGGATGTATGTGATTATTTAGAGTCAAGGTAAGAGACTTCATTTTAAAACCCATCATTTAAAGATCATTTTACATCACTTTTTGTGAAAGTCAATGGTAATTTTTTAAATTTGTCTGGAATGAATTGATTTCCCTAATTTTATTTTTATTTAATTTTTTTATTATTTCTTTAAATATATAAAATATTATTTTAAAATAATGTTTTTCTATTTATGTGTGTGTGACATTATAAAAATGAAAAGTGATTGAAATGTTGAAATTTTATTTTTCTTTTCAATAGGATTTAAATGTACTTATTGTTATGGTTCATGGTAATTGTTTCTAATTACAGCATTTTCGATGACAACCCGTTGGTAGTTGAACCCATTATAGAACTCAAATTTATTTTTTAATGAGATGGAGTTCATCAGTATGGTTTCTCTAAAGAGATTAAGGGGATATATTTCAGTGTGTAATCCAAATGTAACCATGAAGTTTACTATTTATATAGATATGATAGATCTAGTTAATGTATGTGTGGTACAGAAATTATTACAGAAGTTACATTTATAAAAAAAAATTCGTACCGTTTCATTAGAATATTATTATTTCATTAGGTAAGATAAAGAGCTTATAATTTGTTGGTGAAAAGTATAACATTGTGAATATGGTTCCATGTTTTTAATGTATTAAATGACTAATAGTTTAGTACTTTATTTTATATCACATGATGATATTTTTTAATCACCACTTGTTATAAATTTCTTTACTAGGTATAATGATATGTAAGATATTGGAGATTATCAATAAAAATGTTTTGAATATTTTTCATGAATACTAAATTATGTTTTATTTAAAAAGCATTATATTTTAGAATAAATAGATACTATTTTTTTAATTACCATTATATGAGTAAGAGATTTTCTGTTTGAAAAATTTCCTAAATATATACAACTAAAATCCTAAAAAAGATCCTCAAAAATTAAGAATGTAAACACGTGAATAAAACTCAAGATCGGTAAATTTTTTTGGTCGGTGTCTTATAGATGGTATCGAAGGTTATTTTAGATATATATAATGGGTTTGTTAATCATAATATAAAATATATATATAAATTATTGTAATGTAATGTTATGTTTAGGTTGAAATGATATTGAATTTTAATAATATAATGTATCTTAATCTATGATACGGCTGTTTAGAATGTTTTTCAACATAGGAAACATGTCAGTTGTGCTGGTATAGAATCCTGAGGAAAAAACATCCAAATCTGCATCCTAAAATGGTTGAAATAAGAACTAGATATTTCTTTTCTATGCTGGGTCTGTTGAAGTGGGCTATAAATGGTTGTGGAAACAAAGCTCATGATCATCCAGATCAACCATAGTGGAATATATCACTAGTGAAGCATTTTACACAGAAACATCTTCTCATTTATAGTGGATATTCTGACTTAGTAGTAGATAATAGGTGGATTAATCCCTACAACGTATTATTGACTTCATAGGTGTTTCATATTCTCAAAATATTAGTATTTATCATTACCATTATGAAGGTGAATACGACCAGTGGTGGGTGATAGTTCATAATATAAAGGACATTTAAGAGACTGATGTTTTAGAGTGAGTTGAATTGAAAAATGTTTTTCCAGTAAATATATTTATAAGGATATTCAACTTAGGAATGAAAAAAATTCATAAAATTGAGGCATGGGTAAGGCCCGGTGGCTACATGTGAAGAATAATTCACTCAACTAGAAAGGTACTCTCCAAAAGTCATCCATGATCATAATCATAAAATAAATCATTTAAACTGTGGATTAAAACAAAAATATCAAATTGAATTGTCTTATCATGAATTGAAAGAATATGAAACATTTTTTTGCAGTGTCGAGAAGGTGAAAATGGTTTTTTTTGATTATCTTGTTTTTATTAAAATACTATATAAAAAAATTGTGTATATTGAAATAAAAAGGGAATAATTCATTCTATAAGCAAATTGGTAAGAATATTATGTAAAATGTTTGGAAAATTGATGACAAAAACACCATGGGGAATGACTTTAGAATTATTTTATGTACTTATGATTTGGTAATATAGGAAAAATTCCACATAACTATAAAGAAATGGATCATGGTAATCTTAATATATAATCTGATATAATCTTAGTAAAAACGTTAAATGTTATGATAAGTTTCATTATGTAATCGAGTGATTAAAGAGGTACCCAAATGGTGGAAATAAACCAATATATAATCATAAAGGTGTGGTCAATCCTTTCCAATGACATTAGCATATGGTGGTCCATAAATTGAATTGGTAACAGGTACATTGTATGATTTTTTAGATTATGCCAATTTTCTATTTTATTTTGTGTCTATAGATTACTTCATTTTTGAGAAATGTTATGATAAATAGGAAATCCCAAATCAATATATAAAACCCAAACAAATGGTCAAAAATATTAGATAGAAAATAAACTAAAAATAAATTATAATAATCATCCTTTTACTGAATGTGGATCGAAATTACCTTCAAACCTTTTTATTTTTCCAATATTGGTGTTTAATGGTATAATGGGTAGAAGTTAGATATCATTTAAACATGACAAGATAAATTATAAAGTTAAGGATGTTTCTTTTAACAATTTTTTCCTTTTTTGTGCAATAATAAACCCATAACATTGATAACATATCTTTATATGAGGAAAATGTTTATAAATGGAAATTAATTTTATATTGAACATGTTTTTGAATATATTTTAATTGTTTATATAATGATGTTTTGGTGGTAACTAAGTATTTTTATTTTTTTACAATTATTTTAATAGAATTATACATAATTAGGAAGTTGAATTTACTATTATCAAAATTATTGATGATAACAAAAATTTAATCCACCTTATAAAAAGGATTAAGTGGAACTATTATATTTTTAAAATAAATTACAGGAGTATTTAGATATTGGTTTTATCTTACCTCTAACTTCATTATGGGGTGATCATATCATGTTTATTAAACATAATGGTGGTTTAATGAGACATTGAATTGAATATAATGTCTTGAATACTATAACTATTAATGAAAATTAGACTTTTCCTCATATCAATTATTTTATTGATCATCACCCAGGAGAAAAATTATTTTTAAACATTGATCTCTGATCGGGGTACCATCAGTTTAAAATAAAAGAAGTAGACATTCTCAAGATTATGTCATGGAAAATATATGGTAATTATGAATTTTTAGTTATTCCTTTTGTGATAACTACTGATCCTCCTATGTTCAACGATCATATAAATATAATATTTATGGAGTTCTTCGATAAATTTTTTATATTTTATTATGACCTTTTGTTATACCCAAAATGTAAATAAAATCATGAATGAAATCAGAGGGGTTTTTTCAAACTGTAAAAATAATTATATGGTAAATTTATCAAATAAGAATTTCTGTTGTTAAAAATTTCATTACATAGTAACATTTATTCATTTTATGGTATAAGTATTTATCCTTGTAAAATGTTTTATTTTGATTAAATTTCAATTCCCACAAATATAAATGAGATTGGTTGTCTTACGGGATTAGCGTAACATTACCAGAGGTTTTTCAAAACATTTTCATTGTTATTTGGCCCACTAACTATGATTTATTTAAACTCTGTTATGATCATGTAGATAAAATAATTTTATTATTTACTTAGCAATTGAAAATATGATGGTTAAATGCTTCAGTCCAGGCCCTACCTTCAAGAAATTGTGAATTTTACATGTATAATGATTCCTATATAAAATAATTTTGTTGTGTTCTAATATAGAATTATACTTTAATTTCTTTTAATAATAATCAGTTGGAAACATATGAGTTATATTACCCTGGAGATAAATTTAAAAATTCTAATATATTTTGAATAAAAAATTTGGGGAAACATTTATGTGTTATTAAATGATCAATATATTCTGACTGTAAAAGTTTTACATATTCATTCAGCAATAATGAATTTAACATGAGATATATAAGATATATAGAACTAATCAAGGATTATTACTTCACAATTAATTACCATCCAGGAAGAGAATATAAATATTATGATGATTTGTGTCAAAAAAAATAATGTTACGTTAACTTTGTTAAATTTGGAACATGGCCTCTTGGTTAATTATTTGAGGAATTTTTACTTGGAATTTGTTGGTATGATAATGTTTTCTATTATTATTAATGTGTCACCAAAATTTTATTTATAATATGTAACAAATAAATTGCATAAGGAAGACAATGTGTTTGGAAAAACTAAGAATGGGTTAAATTTTATTTTACTAAATTTAGTATTCATTTATATATTTTTACATTTGGGAAGATGTTTGGGTTTCCTTATGATTCACTATATAATAATATGTTGTTATATGAAGCTAATTAATCTCAATTTTCCATTCATCCAGGCAGAAATATGAAAATATTTATTACTAACATTACCCTAAGATGTTTAACTTTTCCAATTGTTAAATTAGAACTAATGTTACTGAAGGGGATGATATATCCTTCTCTAGTTCCAGACAAGAAATGGTAAAATATATCAATTGTGTTTTTAGTAGTATTATCAAAGACTACTCAAGATAACAATTTGATATTTGTTGTTGTTGATTGATTAGAAAAATAAGATCATTTTATTCCTATTTGAGATGTTATATCATTATATGAAATTTAATGATTATTTCTTAAAGAGATATGTAGTTTAAATTATGTACCTCTATCTATTATATCGGATCGCAGTCCTAAGTCCAATTCTATCATTTGGAATGGCCATTAGAATTCGTTTGGTAATAGATTCAATTTCAGAATTTATTTTCATCATCAACCAAATTGGTAGTCGTAATGAAAAATTAAAACATGAGTTTTTAATGGTTTTCTAATGATTCTCGATCAACATCATTCTTTTGTTGAATTTTAACACAATAATAGTGTTAATTTTAGTATACAGATGGAACCATTTCAGATATTCTATGTAATTTGGTTTCAATCTCATTCCTTTTGGGATGAGGTACATGAACGGAAATTTAAGGGGCCATGATTTGTAGAGGAAACAATATAATAACTTTATTTTATTACAAGACATAAGAGGACAACCTAGGGGAGGAAAGAATGTAATGGAAATAATTGAAGAACACTTATTTCATTTGATATAGGTTACCATGTTTTTCTAAATGTTTATCTATCAAAAAGTTTGATACATTTTTTTTAATAAAGGGAATATGCGTCCATAGATTATTGGACACTATGAAATAATGGGGAATGTTGGATCATTTTTCTACCAATTGAACATTCCTTTGAGTTTGTCTCATAAACACAATTTTTACATGTTTTAATGTAATCAAACTGTATAGATTATAAATCTCATGCATTGAGACTAGATGTAGTTGAGTTGGAAGATAATATTTCTTATGATAAAAAATGATTTTAGGTTATTGGTTACAGATAGCATTTGTTTCATACTAAGGTGATTTATCAGGTTATGGGATTGTGTAGAAAACATATGGGTCAAGAGGCTACATGTGAATCTCATAACCCTATGATGGAATAATATCACTACATATTTTATAGGTGAATAAACTTGAGAGCATGAACTTTCCAATGGGAGGGAAGAATGTAACAACCATTGTAACCACATAATAATTTTATACTCTTCATAATTCTTTTTTAAATTAATCCAATAGATTTTATAGGCATAATATTATAATTAATTAATTTTTCTATTAAAATATGTACTTTCCTAAAAAAATTTGTTATCCACTTTTGATGGTTCACTTGTCTGAAATCTATTTTTTAACTTCTTATATATAAGTTTAATATTAAAAAAATTATTTTGTTTTTATTTTTTGTTATTTTATGTTATGTTCAATATTTTGATGAATAGTGAGAAAATATTGAATATAAATTAGAAACAATTTTTTCATAAAATTTATTCATAGTGTTAAATTGTATATTTAAAATAATTTAAAATAAAATTAGATCATATTTTTATCCATTAATAAAATATGCATTATTGGAAACATTTCACTATTGAAAATAGATATAAAAACATTGTGAACTATAGGATTTTTTTAAATTTAAAATCATGTTTCCCATTCCATAAATGAAATTATGTTTTGAATAATATAAAAAATTATGGATTTTATATTTTGAAAAAAGGGAATCCATATTTGGAATAAAATTGTCAATATTTAATAAATAGTTTTTTTTGTAAAAAATGAATTGTAACCTTAATAATATTTTTTATTACCGTGATTAAGATTAAATGATAAAATTAATGGTTAAAATAATAAGGTAAATATTATAAAAATACCATAAAAATATATTTAATTATATTAGATGAGTTTTTTCTCAACGTTATTCTTGGGAAGAAATTATACCCTTATAAAATAAATTTTTTGAGATTATGTCAGTTACAAAATTATATTTCAAGAAATGTCATATTTGACACGCATTTGTTTCTAACAAGTGAAATGTTTTTAATATGGGTTAATATACAGAAAATATTAAATTATAAATATTGTAATGATTTCTAAAATGTATGTAATTATAATTATATTTTATATTTAATTTTCATGAAATAAATAATTAATTTAATATATTGCATAATAACGATATATTAACTATTTAATGAAATGAAAATATATATTAAATGGTATTAGAAATATTAAAATAAATTTAATTTTATGCAATTAATTACATAAATGAATTTTTTAGATTACCTTTAAATTTTAGTGATGTTTTAGATGTTTTTTTAGAATTTATTTGGTATTTATGATATTTTTGAAATGTAATGTAACGAATAGAATCATAATTAACATTTTGTATACTTAAAAGTAAAAAATCTATAATGAACTGTTATTAATTTTATATAAAACTAAATTTAATCCATTTGATTTTGATATGTCTTAGAATTTCATAAATGACTCACTTATAGGTCTTTTGTCATTTTATATTAATTATACATACCTTTACTGTATGGATCACATATTATCACAATAAGAGTAAAAAGGGTTAAATAAGTTATAAAATTAAATGATACATATTAATAAATTATAAAAACATGTGTTATTTTCATTGGATTACTTTATTTCAGTCAACTATCTTCATTTTCACAATATAAATAATTTTTAGAAATTTTTAAATGAATAATAATTTAAAATAATGTAATAATTTGAATAATTTCAAAGCTAAGTTGAACCTCTCCTATAAAAGGGTACCCATTATTATAATTTTAAAAATGTCTAAACCATATAAGGTTTGGCCATGGTCTATCCAACTTGCCTCATAAATTACCTATATCTCCATAATATTGTGGCCTTTTTTGGAATAGGACTCCTTTTAGAGGTGTTAAAGTGTTAATTAAGTGTGATCATATACAGATGAAGTATCATTTTTTAGGAATTGATTTTTACCTATTTTTTCTTACAATTCATTAAAATATTATACAACAACTATTAAATATTAAATATATTATACTAAATATAATGATATTCTTTTATTTTAATTTCATTACCAAAATCCATCTCAAATTTCAGAAAATGTGAAATTAATTATTCGTTCATGTGTTTAGAGGACTACCACCTCACAAATAAATATAATTATTTTTCCATCACTCACTCTCATGACTAGATATAATGATGGAAATAATACTGATATATGATATTACTGATATATTTATCATTATGAATGAATGAAATATCATTTACATACTTATCATTCATTGCACCTAAAATAGTAATGTCCATTTTGATTATGTGTGAGTTATCACCACCATTAAGCATGATATTATTTTTCATCCCCCCATAAAAAGGACAATATATATGTATATTTAATTTATTTTTATGATTTTTATGTAATTATGATAATTCTAGTAAGTTAATATATTAATTAAGTATATTTAATGATCATTGAAAAATTGAAATGTTACTCAAGTGTATGTACGACATACCATCTGAATGATAATAATGTTTTACATTTTACCTTACCATATCTAAATGGAATGATTTAAAATAATATTTTTTGATTAAAAATTATTCTTATGATATGATTATTATTTTTTAGATATAGCAATTTGGACCACTTTGATTGTTGACATCGTATTTTATTAATTTTTTACCAAACAACCAAATATTGACTATTTTTTGGACATGAAATTAAGTAATTAACTGATTTTTATATCATATTAATAAGATATATTAATTGAGTAATTAAGATCAAAATGAGAGTCAATAAATTAATTAATTAATCTACTTTTTTATTCATAACCATAACGATTTAACCTGATAAGTGTCTTTAAGATAAGGGACATCCTTTTAAAAACCCAAATTTAATGATCCTTTTCAAACTCCTTTTAAGAAATCCAATGAAAAATTTATTTCATATCATATATGAAATGAAGTGATTTTACCTATGTTATATCACGTGAATATATTTGTACCACCATGAGTTTCTACGGTACGCTTCTCTTTCAATAATTCAATAGCTTGCATTGTACGCAAGTTTGAGATTCTCACACCGCAACCAATCAAAATAGCCATTATGAAAAGTAATACCCACTTTTTAAAATTATATATATATTATATTTTAAAATCGACTTCATTTTTGGATTCAGAATGTTGAAATTATACTATGTTGAATTTTTTGTATTTTTCTGAGAACTTCAAATTTTTTTATGAATAATGAAAAATACATAAAAACAAATTTTTTAATAAAAATACTTTATTGTGAAAAATTATACTATTTAGTGGTTTTAAAGAATAATTAGAATATATTTTTACATTTTTATCCAATGGTGTTCATTAGAATTAATTTCACTTTGAAATTTGACGTAGACAATTGTCAATCTTTTGATATATATCATTTCTTAAAAACACGCTATTTGTTGTGATAGAAGGAATTAATTATAAAATTATTTAATGAAACTTATATGTTTCGAATTTTTTAAAATAGAAATCATTTTTGAATTCAGAATATCAATTATTGCTTAGGGTGAAATTTTCGTATTGTTCTGAAAAACTTCAATTTTTCATGAATAGTAAAGCCACTAGGTGGTAGTTAAAAAACGGATTTTTTGTTTAAATGAATCATTACCACTTCTGTGATTTGATTTTCAAAAATCTGACATACATGGTTGTCATTAGGAAGTAAAATGGGGTTCAATGGGATTAAAATAATTTTTTGGTGAATAGTAACTTTTAAGTTTAATTAATCGCGATTAAAGGTAATTAGTGAAATTTTAGGTATAAATGATATTATAAAAATATTAAAATACCTTTACACTTGTCCAACACATATTTGATGATACATGTAAGTCCATTAAAATCCACGGGTCATCATGGGGACCCAATGGAGCCACTTTGGTATGAAAATGACATTAAAAACTTTTTATTTAATGTTAAAATAAAAATGTCACAAACATGAGTTACTTTACTAAAACAATTTTTAAATGGGGATATAAATGTCATATTTTTTACTATAAATATTAATTAGAAAGATGAAAATATTTCCTACATCATGATAGTTTTTTTCATAATTTTTAGACATTATATTAATTAAATTATTTATGAAACCATGATGATGCATCGATTACCTCATTAATTAACGATTTAAATAAAATGAAAAGATAATGTAAAATATAAGACTTACACTTGTCAAAAACCTATTGTATGAGTATATTTAGAACCCTTATCACCTTAGCCTAGAAATATATATGTTTGGGACCTTTAAAATCTGAAACTCATTATATAATAAAGTTACATTTCATGACATTCCAAGAGTTCCCCTCTTCTCCTCTTATAAAAGGCCCCCACCACTACCACCTTATTCGCACCATAAAAGCCTTTTGGCTCGGCCAAACTCTACCCAAACACTCTTTCAAATTCCCTCTATTACTCCTAGAAGCCTCACATTGGTCATATTTCTTCCCAATGAAGCCTTTGGCTCAAATCAAAAAAGAGTTACCCGATTTTAAGGTAATGTCTTCTCTTTTGTTATTTTGTTTTATTTTTCTTCTACAACCCATTAAACTATTTTTATTCATTTATTTTGTAACAACACAAGTATTCTAAATATACTAGAATGTTGTTATAAGAATTATAGTAGCTACACTTACACACACCTACATCTAATGGTTAAAGAACATACTGTTTTAGTGGATGGTGAATCACTATCTCACGAAATGATGATTGTTCAACACTCATATAACACCTTCATAGGTGGCCATAAATATGTAACTATATTTATATATGATATATAATATGTTTATGTTTTACTTATGCTTCTGTGTTTTTCATTTATGGCAAACCTTTATTGTTTCCATTATGGGTAAACGCGATATTTTCATTTTAGGAAGTGCGGACTACCGCCCCCTCAAAGTGATTTGAATCGTTAATGCCATATGTGGGATGTATAAAGGATTGAGTAAATGGTATTATACATTATATTATACTAGAATTATATTAGACCTTTACATAATTATAACTTCATTCCATTAAATATGAAATAGAAATAAAAGTAGGGTTCATGTGTACGTACGGCTTACCGTCTCCATGACCAGTGCATTTCATTTCTTACCTCTAAATGTTATGTAATATTATAAATGCGTGTATATACTGGATATATATTATATATATGATATATAAATCATTAATATAATTCTGGATATAATGGATATTTCACCACATGAACAACTTGTAATTATAAGATGTTTATTTTTGACTCAAGTACCAAAGATCGACAAAATGACAATTATTAACATAGATAATTACATAATTTTCATAACATGGTAATAAGTGATATAAAAGGAATAATTAACATGAAAAAGGTTATTAATAAAATAGAAATTAACTATAGTTTATTATTCAGGAGGTTAAAGAACGATCAAGTCAAGTCGGACATGAGGTAAGGAAACTTCTTAACCCAATTTCTGTTCTTTAGGTTAATCTCCTACTTTCAAATTATGTCATTATATTAATATGTTCTAAATCGTATTTTTAATTTCATTATGTGTACTTATAGTGAATAAACATAATAGATCTATTTTATTTAGAAAATGATCTTTGTAAA